>WYDK02000068.1:39574-61810 GCA_009867345.2 Toxicodendron radicans
ATTACAAGAATTGTGTGTAAGTTAGGCATTTGGAAAGCAAGTGGTTGAAGGAAAGTATAAAATGGCGCCAAGGTGGTAGAGTAGTTGCTTTGTATTAAAAGACAAAGATGAAAGAACAGAAGCCATCATAGTCATATAAACTTCAAATTCAAATCTAACGGTCTTTTACCCCACTTCTAACTTTTGCTTTTCAACATGATATGATCTCTCTCTCTCTCTCCTTTATACAATAGATACTATTCATAATAGTCCCAATTGGAAATTGACAAGTAACAAAATCCTTTCTTTTTGTATGTTTTCCTAATTATTCATCAAGGATTAAACTTGAACAACCTTGTAGTTGATAGCCAACAAAGTTGAACCACCGTTAATGAAATAGCAAAAAGTTGTGTAATTAGGTGCATAGTGGTGGTAGTGGTGGATGTAGAGTTGGTATAGATAGAGTAAACTCGAATATATTTTAACGTGGCTTCGATTTCTTACCAGAGTTATGCTCATTTTGAATACATTTTGATGTGGGTTCGATCTCTATGTTACTATGATTCATTATATAAATAGTTTATTTCGAAATTATGTTGAAAGGAAATATGTATATAAATAAGAAGAAAAGGATAAAATGGCAGCCGCACAATGTCTTTAAAAAAAGGCGCAGAAAGAGAAAGGAGGAGCTTGGTGTAGTGTTGATCCACTGTCAACAAAAAACAATGAATAATAATAAGGTGGGACGTGGAGGGAGGAGAGAAAAGGTGGTCCCTTGAAGCTTCACAGTCAAAGGGGCCACCATTGTTAATTTGCACTCTGCTGCAGTATTGCTTCCCACTAATTCAACAATCTATTTATTACATTTTGCATTTATTATTAATTTGCTCTGCATTTTGCTCCCCACTTGAATACTTTTTTATTTTATTTTTTATTTATGTATAATTTCCATGAATTAGGTTGCTGCTCCTCATTTCAAATGGGTATACTTTTACCATCATTGTAAATTTGCAGTCAAATAACTTGTTTCCCACATTATTTGAGTGGTAAAAATATGATTTAAATTTAAAAGAAAAGAGAGATTATGAGGGTCTATGATTGTAGTCAAAGGGGTATCTTGTAGTGTATGAAATATGTGTTCATGTCAAACAAATATAAAGAAACAAAACTGCTCTGCATTACTTTATTATTTTAGTTTTGAGGATTAATTGCACTGTTAATAATACGCCAGAAATGTGTTAATAACAAGAAACAAAAGGAAACAAGAAAGTGGAAAAAGGAACAAAGAACATTTTAATTTCACAGCACAACTTAACCAAAAGGAAAAGATGTTTTGAGTAAATATATTTTAATGGGAAGAAGAAGACTACAACTGTCTGTATTTACCGAAAATGGGGGTATAAAATAGTAAAGTAAAGAAAGGGTAAGATTGAAAGGGATTGTGTTTATAAATGTGTGTAAGCAAGGAAGAACTAAAACTAAAAAAAGTAACACAAGGTGTTGGGACAGATTACAGAAGTGGCAGAACTGTGTCTGCCTCTGCCCATTCAGCTCTGTTCTCTCTCTTTTATCTCTCACTCTCACCCTTACCCTCACCCTCTTCTTTTATTGGTTTGGTATATTTCAAAGCCACCCAGAAGCAGAAGAATCAGCTAGAAGAAGAAGAGAACCATAATGGGGGCTTCAAAGCTGAGAAGAGCAGCCAAGAAAATGGTTGTAGCTGCTTGTGGGTCCTTCTCCAGGCGCAGTCCTGCTCTTGTTGATCGAGTTGTAAGCTTTTAAGTTTTTTAAATACCCTTTTACATTCATTTGCAATGGCTTCTTTCATCTCAATGTCTCTTTACAATTTCAGCTCAGAGATTAAAGGGTCATCAAAGAAACTAAATTTTCCCTGTTTGTGTATCTATCAACAGTAAACAAGAAGAGAAACCCAGAAATGTTAAAGCCATTCTTGATTATTTTCTTTTACCAAATGTCAAATGAATAGCATTAGTTTTTCTCAGTTTTTTTTTTCTATTTTGTTTTTGGGAAGAAGATAGTGGATGACAGCTCTTTCGTTGGTTATGTGTGAAAACTGACAGATCTCGGGTTCCTCAGCAATGTCTCCCACAAAAGCAAAGAATTTCTCAGAAGAAACAACCGTTGAGGAAGCTGAATCCACCATCAACAATGACAACGTAACTGCTAAGGTAAGTACTTCAGTTCTATCATCACATCACAGGATTAATTTCTTATTTCTTTAAACAAAAGCTTTCCTTTTTAAAAAGGAAAAAAAAAAAAAAAAAGAGAATTGTTTGGCTGTTGCAGTAAGTAACCTTCTTTGCATTTGCATAACACAAAAAGTCATCAAAACAGTAGTAATTTTAACATTTACTTTTGGAATCCAATGGCTCTCTAATTTGACCTCATGTTTATTTGTGTTGTGTGCCCACTACTTTCATCATTCACCCATATTTTCAAAAACACCACAAAGCTTCTTCATTAATCATACAACAAATCTACACTACAATGTGGGGCTCTAACACTAGTCAAGGCTTAGCATGTGACACGCAATCCAATATATTGCAGACCCCATTTGTTGGTACGCATCATCATCACATGATTTCTAACAACTCTTTTCTATTTTTCAAAAATAATTTTTGCCTTCCCTTTCTACCATTTTCACCTGCATCAATTTAACTCTTACTCATCCACATTTGCCTTTGTTAATGTACTTACAAATTTACATAATTCAAAAATAAAACTTAACCAAAGTTTTTGAATGATACACTTGATATAAGATGACCCTCTATCTTAGGTCTTGAAGAACAGTCAATAAACATATTTCCAATAAGGGGTAATTCGACATCCTAGATTATAGTATACTTCTCCTTTGGAAATTTTGTAACATGTTTATCGAGAGCATCAATCTTCTTATCTATGGAGTAGACCATCTGTTATTTGAGATGTAATTAATACTTTTGTTTGCTTTTTTCTGGTAGAACTTGTGCGCAATATGTCTGGAAGCTTTGAGCTACAGCACAGGCAGCAGCCCTGGGCAAGCTATATTCACAGCTCAATGCTCTCACGCATTCCATTTTGCCTGCATCTCCTCCAATGTCCGCCATGGTAGTGTTACCTGTCCTATTTGCCGTGCTCATTGGACCCAGCTGCCTCGCAACCTATACCCTCCAGCTTGTACCCTTTCTTGCAACAACCAAAATGACCCTGTTTTTCGCATTCTTGATGACTCCATTGCCACTTTCCGGGTCCATAGGCGCTCTTTCCTGCGCTCAGCTCGTTATGATGATGACGACCCTATTGAGCCTGACCACACAGCCAATCTTCCTCGACTTGATTTCTCGCTAGTGCCTATCCCACCACCAGTGCTAGGTCACTCCTGTGGTTTTCAACATCATCCATGTGCATATTCATCACTGCATATGAGTGGGGCTGGGCGCAGTTCACACCACCATCACCATCATAATCACCTAACCAGCTCCTCCTCATCATTATTGTTTCAACCACCAACTGGGCAAATGCCTCCTTATATGTGTGCTCCCTCAAATACAAGACCTGCGTATCTCTCAGTAAAACTGGCACATCAGCCAGCAACTGATTTGGTATTGGTTGCAAGCCCCAATGGACCACACCTTAGACTTCTCAAGCAATCCATGGCATTAGTTGTATTCTCCCTCAGACCTGTTGATCGTCTGGCAATTGTAACCTATTCATCTGCTGCAGCACGCGTCTTCCCGCTCAGGCGCATGACATCCTATGGGAAGAGAACAGCCTTACAAGTGATTGACCGTCTTTTCTTCATGGGGCAAGCGGATCCAATTGAAGGACTCAAGAAAGGGTCAAAAATACTTGAGGATCGAGCACACAAGAATCCGCAGTCATGTATCTTGCATTTGTCTGATAGTCCTACTCGAACATATCATACTACCAACATGCAAGTGCCCGTTCCAGTTCATCGGTTTCACGTAGGGTTTGGCTTTGGCACTTCTAATGGGTTTGTCATGCATGAATTCGAGGAGTTCCTTGCAAGACTATTGGGAGGCATTGTTAGAGAAATCCAGCTGAGAATTGAGGAAGAAGACAGGATCATAAGGCTTGGAGAGCTAAGAGGGGGGGAAGAGAGAAGAATTTTACTGGACTTGGGCGAGTGGGAACGAGTTTGTGTGGAATATAGCTATGTTGAGGGTGGAGTGGATGAATGTGTGAGAACAGGGGAAACCATTGTGAGTATAGGAGATAAGAGTGAAACAAGCGATGAAAGCACAGAAGCTGCAGCAGGAACAGATGTGAGCATCATGGGTGGCAGGCCAAGTAGTGTTGAAAGTTGGGATTACCACGACCCTTACATGGCTAGAAGATGGGCTAAGCATTTGCATGGTTACAGGCTTTGAAATTGGAATCAACTCAAGCCCTCAAAACATATACATTCATATCTTCTGCACAGAAATTTGGTCACTAGGACCACTATGAAACACCAGTTAGCTTGACACAGCCTGAAAAATATTTCAGCATACTCAGTTGTAGACAACATTGACAATTGAAGACGGATTTCATCTGTGAAAATCACTTGTGCTATCAACCATATATATATATCATTTCAAATATTCTGTTTCTTTTTCATCAACTACAAGATTATAGCAAAATCCGAAAGAAGTCATCTAAGTTACAAGATTTTCAGCCACTTTGAAGTCATTTGAAGCATTTTACTGCATATAAAAACCAGATAAAACTGTCATAGAATTAGCCATAAGTCTAACATAATGCATTCACTTGTGCATGGAGAGCAAGGTCTAAACTCAAATTGATTTTGCAATAGACAACATAAAATGGTCTCAACACTCCCCAGTGATAGCCTCATATTTTTACTAAAACCAAACTCCATAAGCCACCAGCCATACTACCATGACAATCGGTTGAGTTGTTTCCTACTTCATTACAGTTTGAAAATTGAACCTTCTTTTCAATTATAAGATACAAGTTATAATCACAGCAACTACAACAAACATAGCAACACATCTTAGTTATAAAAAAATTATGGATAACAAAAGGAGGTTATCTTCAATATGTTAAGTATTTCTATGCGAGTAATTAATCATGGAGATAATCATACGCTGAACAATTTTCATATGGTGGAATTCCATCCGCTGAATGAAGAAGGGAATAACAGTAATCACAGAAATAACAAGGGTTCTCTTGGGCCCACTTGTTATCCACAGCTACCTTCTTAGCTCTGTAAATCCTACAAACACTGCATTTCTGTGTACGTGGTTTTAGCTGAAATATGACTATTGGATAAGCTGCTCGATTCTGCACATCCTCCTGGTGAATCAATCTCATGTCTCTAATTACTATTGTATGCTTGCAGTCTCCCTGCAACGAAACAAGTACATGAACTTTAAAGCAAACAAAATGAAGAATAGCAAGTAGGTTAACCACAAACTTCAAAATAACAGCTATTAATATTTGCATCCGAAGTTCAAGTACAGGAGAAACGGTGCCATACATTGTTATGAAGCCATATTCTGAGACATAATAGTAGATGCAAAAAAAGCAGAAACAATGAACCCCTTTTAAAGGCATTAACAGATGGCAATCCAAAACAGTACCTGATGACAGTAGAGATATGCTGCACCAAGTCGAAATCTCAAGTCAGAAAACCATGTCGTGTGCATGTCAAAAGCTCTGAAGTGAGGCAAATGTGAGGTTGATACAACACCAAGGATCGCCTTCTGCTTTTGCTGTAATTCACCATTTATGATGCATTCCCATTTTTTAAGAGCTTCATCCTTGGAGTTCCTAAGCCAATCAAATACAGGTTTGCTATAATCTATAGCAGAGGGATCCCTTAAATCATTGTAAAATGCATCCTGTAGAGATACAAAATTTAATTAGACAAGTGGTAAAACTGTCTTTGCAATGGAAATCAAGGGGTCAGTGAATAGAGCCCATACTTCTATCAAGAAATATCCGGAAGGATCATGCTCTCCAGCCTTCTGCATCACTTGGTCTGTCAAGCAATAAATTTTATCCCTCAATTCAGTCAAGCTTTGTCGTCCTAGTACCAAGAACTCTTGAGTCTACAAACAATTTGAGCATATGTCAACCAAAGTATACAGAAAAGAGCACAGTAAAAGGCCAAACAGAAGAATAAAGCGCAAGAAGAAAGAATTTGAGAACACAGGTAGTCCTAAGAGACTCCAGATTGAACTAACAACGCTGCTGAGAGCAAAATTAATATACCAAACCTTGCAGATTCAATTAACCCCTGAAAAATTCAAAGAACCACAGTGGAATTTATACCTTTACCCATTTTCGTATGGTATGATAAACTTCAACACAGAGAACAATTTCAGGATATTGTACAGGTACATGCTCCTGAATGTCCAATGACCTTGGCTGCTGATAAAGAAGAAGAAAGAAAGAAATAATAATAATAAGATTTCAGCCATCAAAATAATAGCTACAAAATGGGTTTTCTAAGTAGATCCTTTAAGATTGGATAACAAAGAGTAACTGGTATAAGATTTCACAGCAGAAATATTTTGAGCAAACCTTTGCAAAATTTGTAGACCTGAGGGATTGAAACCTTTCAATTTTATCTGAAGATGAAATGGCAAGTTCGTTACTTTTGCAACTAGAGCTGCACCAAAATTAGAGACAGTTATACGAAAAAATTGGAGAAATCTTTGAGAATAAATTCTTCACATAAGTCATGACACAAACTTGAATGAATGAAGTCTGGCTGCAGCCTTGTCTTCATCCTGCTTTTGTTTTATTAAAGCCAGTCGCTCCACCTTTTGAATACAACTATCCTAACAATGCAAGAGTGATAGTTAATTGATTAGATTAGTGCAAAGATAAAGCATATAATGTAGATAAAACACTTAGTGTAGAAACAAGGACAGTTAATGTACCAATACTACATTACTGTATTCATAACATAGCAAAATATTTACATTGTTTTATCTATAATTTTACCAAATTTATGTCCAAATATTTATAAACAAAGACTACTAATAATCAACCAATTCCATAACAGTATTCAGTTAGATTCTACAGATGATGAAATACCTATGAGACTTAAACCATGAAAACTCAATCTTTCCAAAAACTATAGACATTCAAACATATTTGAAGTACTGGACAACATAGTCAACCAAAATAAGAAGAAGTGACGTCTTCAAATATGAAATCATGTAAATAAAAATTGAATGATATAAAACATTTCAATAGGTCTTATAGCAAGACACATGAAGTTAAAAGATAGTAGAATACGATAGGTAGCATACTATCAAGCGATTTTCTTTCTTCTTCCTCTTCCTTGACTTCTTTTTAATCACAATCTCTTTACAGTTTGTTTCCGAGTGAGGTCCGATTGAGGAATCAAAATTTAAAGTATTCTCTCTTTCAGACCTTTCCAAATTTCCCCTGAAAATAATTAATTGAAAGGAAAATAAAAAGTTGAAATACCATAATAACACAGAAGATTATCCAGCAGACAAAAATCTGAATATGAATAGGCATATATAGATACAAGGTGGCTCATAAATCCAAAACAAAAACGACAAATTGCTCACCCTGCATTGGAGCAATCTTGTGAAGGTTGGGAAGATTTCTCAGCATTCTCCTCATCCTGCAATTAGAAAATCCTTCTGAGTTCCCCAAAAAATAAATAAATAAACTTAAAGAGCTTTTTTGATTACTAGATAAGCCAAAACAAATTCACACTTATTCTAATGAAATAAATCATGGTTAATAAAGTGTTAAAAGAAAAGCAGCATGTAGATACCTTAAAAGCTTCCTTTAAAGCCATCTCCACCAACTCTTCTTCAGTATAAACTTTGAGTTCATCAACCCTGTACCGACAATAAAAACCCAGATTAAAATTTGGATTGAATAATGAAAACTAAATTCAGAGAGAGAGGGAAAACATACGAAAGGTCAAGGTCATCATCACAAAGTTGAGACGAATCCGAATCCAATTCAGCTTCTAAGTCCTGCATAAATAAAAAGTGGCAATAAGGCAAACATTAAGCTAATTATAAAAATCCTGATTGATATAATCCAAATATTGGGAAAAAGAGCATGACATGATACAAGGAAGAATACCTGGAGTTGGCGATGAAGAGCATCCTCAAATTCAGGAATTCTAGTGAGAGGACTGATCATATTGATCGTGTAAATAGGGCCACCCCTTGGAACTTGAATTTCTTCCCCCATAGTTTTTAAGCAAAATCAAAAAGTTATAAACTTGTACGATAATTTTTGGGAGGAATTGAAAAAGATTGAAGCTTCCAATTATTGTTAAAGGGTAAGGGTTTTTTATATTTTTGTTAAAGGGTAAGGCCTCCAAGATTGAGACACAAAATCCCTAATACGTGAAGGAGTAAACCTCCTCAGCTTCATCAATCATCACTCTCCCACCCTCCTTATTTCGATAAACAGAAGAAGGGTTTCAACTTTTACAGCATTAACTCCTTTTTGGCACATGCTGCTGCAGTGCTACTGCTCCTCCTTCATCTCAAAGGGCAAAAAGGTAAATTTTCTATTGTAGTAAGGGTATTTTGGTCTAGGTCCTTTTTTTCTCATGGTCAATTGTCAAGTTGATTGCAAAAATTATGACAGTGAAAGAAAGGCCACAACTTCTTGTCCTACTTGCAAGTTACTGCTGCGTACGGCCAAGGTAAATTATGTTGTCTGAATCATCTCGGAATTGGGAAATTTTTTGGGAAGAAGAATACACAAACACCCTCTCTTCTCCTTCTCAAATTTATGATTCATTCTGTAAACTGAAGTAGCTAACAATTCATGTTCCCAACAACAACACCAAATATGATTCAAGCCCAAGAAGAAATGCAGAATTATCATCACAACCATCACCATCAGAATCCCAGAGGAGCAGCTGGAGGATTAGACCCCTGTCTCGTCTTGACAGCTGATCCCAAGCCCCGCCTCCGTTGGACGGCTGACCTTCACGACCGATTTGTTGACGCCGTTACTCAGCTTGGTGGTCCCACTAGTCAGTTCTCTGTCACCCCTCTATTCTTCTACTGTTTCAGTTAATTGCTGATTTTTCTTCGTTAATACCATGATTATGAAACTATAAGACTCTAGTTTAATATCCCTTGCTTATGATTTGGCTGCTTCAAGCTCTGGGGTTTTTGTGTCCCATTGTTTGTTTCATGTACTAGCTAGGTTAATGGCTATTCATAAAGGCCATTTCTTTTTGCAAGTGGAAGTGGGGTTGTTTAAATTGTTGTATGTGTCCTTATTACCAAGATCGTCAATGTTGTTATTGATCAAATTGATTTTGAGACAGATTTTTCGTTTAAGAGAGGTATTTTGATCCGTTCACAAGGCCATGTCTTGTTTAGGCCGATACCATCTTAGTGATTGTGAACTTACGAGGGCTTTGGTTAGTCTATGAGTTCATAATTTCCCTCCTTTTAGTTTTAAATCTTGGACATTGGTTTATATTTGAGTGTTGGATGGTAATTGTTGTTGAGTTTATATTATTGTGTCGTTAGTATTCTTATGGGAAATGGATAATAATTGCAGAGGCTACACCAAAGGCCATCATGCGGACTATGAATGTCAAGGGTCTGACTCTCTTCCATTTGAAGAGTCATCTCCAGGTTAGCTGTTATTATTGAACTTTCTTTTGTGGTTTATCCGTTGTTCTGTTGGAGTTTTGGGCAAAAGTGAAACCCTTGTTGACAAACTGTGATGATTCTTTGTGTTGCAGAAATACAGACTGGGTAAGCAGGGGAAGGACATGGTTGATGTACCCAAAGATGGTAGGTTGTTGCTTTTCTGTTGTTTCTGGCTATGTATCAGTTTGGCTAAATTCAATGGCGTTCTTTCCTTTAGAATAGGTAGGGGCTATTTTTCGCTGTCTCTCTCTGTAGGGAAAGGCAAAACTGATAATTAAAGACAAATGAAACTATTCAGCGTTTACTGAGATCATATTTGAACACACCACTGTTTGAGTACCCATTTTAAGTGGAATTCTGTTATAAGAAATTCATAGTCAAACTAATTTCTTTTGCTTTTCTATGGATGGAATATCAGCTTCATACCTTTTAGAAAGCCCTACAAGAAATTCCTCTCCAAGCTTGCCGGCTTCTGATATGCATGAGTAAGAAGATATATGCTTCGTTCAAAAACTCCAATGACAATACTGTGCTCTGTATTAAACTTGAAATGTTTGATGTGACTAATTCATGTAGCGCAAATGAATGTTATGTTTAGGGGATATGAAGTCAAGGAGGCTTTAAGAGCACAAATGGAAGTGCAAAGTAAATTACATCTGCAAGTTGAGGTATGTCTTCTTCATTTTTGGAGAAAGTGCAGTTTATGCGTATGCTAAAATTGAATTGTTATTGTTTTTAGATTGTTCATGAATAGTAGATACATTGGTAATGGAAGTATAATTGAAAACCTCTTTGTGATTTGGAACTCTTGTCTTGGAAAAAAGTTGAAGAGCTTTCATTTGGTTACATTATAGTAATTCACTGCTTATAGTTGAATAAACTCAAGGCTATTTGGCTAGAATTCTCCAGACTTAAAGGTTCAAGCCTATACTCCGTAGAGCTAATCTTTCTCATTACCTTTGTTATATAGGCTGAGAAGCACTTGCAAATCCGCCAAGATGCAGAACGGAGATATTTAGCCATGCTTGAGAGAGCTTGTAAAATGCTTGCTGATCAATTTATTGGAGGTGCAGTAATAGACTCCGATCAAAAAAATTGTCAAGGGTTGGGAAGTAAAATTCCAAGAAGTTCCAATCTTGATTCATTTGGCTTTTATTCATTGCAAACTGCTGATGTAGCCAATATGCATGGGCCAGAAGAAGTGGCACCCAGTCTCTTTCCCCAGAGGGCTGATTGTTCAACTGAAAGCTGTTTAACTTCACATGAGAGTTCTGGAGGATTGACGCTCGAAGGATCCACAGTTGGAGCAAAGAAAAAGATGGTGAGCTTGGACTCAACAACGGCATCTCTGCTTTGGGGTGAAGTGAAAATGGGAACTCATGATATTAGTTTGACTCAAGTGAATTCCCATGGAATCACCGGGTATGGCATTTAGGGAGCTAAAAGTACTGATTTGATAGTCATGGTGTGATATGACTGGAATCAGATTCTTCCTTTCACTCATATGCCATTATGGAATTTCAAGTGTAAAATTGCTAGGCAGAATCATTAAAGTGGACACTTAGCTCAAGTGTAAAAAATCTAAGTTGTTAGTGCTTCAATATGAAGACTATTTGCCTCTGATTAGACCAACCAACCCTTTTGATTCAATAATCTGATCTGTTGTTGCTACTTAAAAAGCAATCACCTGAAGTTTTAGCAGTGTAACATAATTGAAGTGCATTTAATGAATGCATAAATTGATGCATGCTTTTAGAGTTTTGGATGGTTCCAAGAGCAGGCCTATTTGGAGCCTTTCCCGGCTGTTTGTTGCAGGCTAGATTATTCTTGCAAATAAAAGAGGTGATAAGTCTCTTAAACAGTCAAATAATAGCCTGCAGTAGATGTGAAATAGGGAGATGAGAAAGTAATAGGCCAAGACTAATTTTAAAAGAAGAAAACAATACTTTAATAAGGCAGGCAACCAAATTTGGAGCTTCCTAGAAATGGAATGAAACTACCTTAAAATATGAAGGTGAAAGGCACTAATGAAAATGACCATTATTAAGCAATGTTAGGAGTCTGTATGTGGTGGCTATATTTACTACAGCACAAGTTAAAGTTTTTTAAGAAAAGAAGATGATTAAGACACTTGTTTTGAGGACATTTATGAATCAGAATTGTTTTAATTGGGGTAGCTGATAAAGCAAGGAGAAAAAAGTAGATAGCAGGTGAAGTCTAGAAATAGAGCACAGAAAGAGAATCAGAAATTTTACAACTGGTAAATGTTGTAGGGACCCAGAAGCAGACCAGGGCCATCAAATTAATAACAACAGTAGAGTCAAAGGTCAAAAAGTTGATTTGTCCATCAACCAAAAATAATTATTATCATATATAATCAACAATTTGAAGAAGATGGTGATGGAGGAATAGGATTGATCAAGATGGAGGGTTGAGGTTAGCTGAAAAGAATGAGGAAAACTACTATTGATTGAAATGAATAAAGAGGGAAGGGAGAAAATGACAAGAAGAAAGGGTTGAAAATATTGATAGAAATGAAAATTGAAAGAGACGAATTCTGCCGGAATCATGTCAAGAGTTACAACGGAATATAACACAAAAGATTCCATTTTTATTTTCAGAATTATAATAAAAATCAAATTTTTATTGGTTTTGGTTTTGGTTGGGCCTATGCTCTTGCTCTATGTTTACCATATCTGCCTCGGCTGATTCACCACCAACCAATGCCCTTCCTTCCCCATCTATTATTTTATTAAATAAACTTGTTTTCATCGGATAGAATTATAAAGTTATGCGTGAATAACTCAACTCATACGAATGACATGATCTGTTTATAATAAGAAAAAGATTAACTTGATCATTTATTTAAATCATAATTTAAGTATGGAGATGAGAATAAGATAATTCAAAGAAAAAGGGTAGCAATTGAGATAGAATTTGATTGATTGGGCAGTACATAAGCATAGGGGCATAGGAGCAGCGTAGGGGCCTGGGAGCTAATCGATGCTATTGCTATGAATGAATTACATAGAGAGAGAGAGGTGGGTTTGGTTCAAATTCTTGTCAAGTATTTTTAAAGCCAAATAAAAAACAAACGTGTACGTGGGTCGTCTTGTGTTTGTTGTGGTCAAGCTTGCTCTCTCTCTCTCTCTCTCTCTTTCGTTGCCCAATTAATATTTCAAGTCTTTCTTTCTTTTTTTTTTATTTAAAGACATTTCCATTTTGCATAATTACCTGAACTCATAAAATCCATTTTTTTTAATTCAAACAAAGGTGTTGTGTTGTGTTGTGTTCTGTTGTGTTCTGCTCTTAACTCATTGACCAAACTTTCGCATACCAAACTCTCCTCTTCTTCTTCACTTTATTCTTTCATTTTATTGCTCGAAACAGCACCTCCCGAACTCTTCCCCCTCGATTATGTTGATTTATAGATCTGGGTATGTCTCTTTTTTCTTTTTTTATTTAAATTTTGTGTTTTTTCATTTGCTCTCACTCATCTCTTCTTCTGCAACCCTAATTTCATTACTATGTTTTGATTCTGTTCTGGATTATTAGCGCCGTTGTGTTTTGTTGAGTTTTTTGTTTTTGTATTGTGAGATCGGTTCTCTTGTTGATGTGGAGATTGATGAATGAGTAATTTCACTATCAAATTCATGTTTTTTTATTAACTAAACATGCTAAGTTTTCTTAATTCTCATTGCTTTTGCACCTTCCTAGAAGACAATAGTGACTATTGTAGATAGTGGTGAATTTAGGACCGTCTCTATATCTTCATACAAAATTTCGCTATTTTTTTGAGGAAAAATTAGTTACTTGTTGTAACTGATAAATTTTGGAAGAATACCCATGATATTTTTCCTATTACTTAAGATATAACAAAGGTCTATTAGTAATTTCTGTCAAGTTTCAAACTTTGAGAAATTAGTCATAGATCCCATCCAAAGGCATAATTGTAGTAGGTTTTCATAATTTTCATCTCTCATCTGCATTTATATGTATTATTATTTTATTGTTTCTGTTTCATTGTGTCTTTTGTTTCTTTTGCCACTTTTATGGTTAGTGAATACATTTTTGAAGAGTTAGGTATGGTTCAAAGTGTGAACATAAGAGAATTTCCTTCTTAGATGGTTTGGACTTTTACAACCAGGTCTAGTCTGATATATGCACCATTATGAAGGAGTTTTGCATCATAAGAACTAGAGGCAAGCCAAAAATATTGTGGATTAAGGTGGTAAGAAACGTATGTTGTCACACATCTGATGGAGTGATAGCATTTAATAGATTTCATTGACTTGTTTAGGGGTAAGTTCGTTGCATTAGACATTACAGCTGCCATTGGCCAGTTGTGGTATAGGATTGAGGCTTATGATCTGAGGAAGGTCTGGGCTGGATTATGAATATGCATCATGAATCACAGCCTGGATGCTGACTTTAGGTAGAGTTTGAAGATTTTTGTGCCTGAAGTTACCATAACTGATATGCTTTCTCTTTGTTGCAAAAAGTACGTATCTTGGGTTGTGTTAGTCAATTGATTACAAACTTCAATCTGCTACTTCTGAGCTGGTGGCGAGCTATGGAGTATCCATGGCATCTCTTCAGCCACAGAAATTCATGTTAGCTGTTAAAGATTTACCTGCTTTGATCTCAGTAGAAACATATCCTAATTAGCACTTCTAAGTGCATAGTGCCTGGTAATGAGATTTTCAGAACAGCTTTTCTTCTTTATGCCCTTGGTGAGTCTATTGTTTCATTTGTGTAGATGAATATCAAATGTATCAACCAAAGGGTGTTCCTAGTTCAAGTTTAGCCCGCAGCAACTCATTAGTTCATGGTCAGCATTTAGACTGTGGTTCCAGCCAGATGGACCCCATGAATGGAGGGAACAGTCTCAACAACAACCCTAGTCTTGCCTCCAAGCAACGATTGCGTTGGACACATGAACTTCATGAACGCTTTGTTGATGCTGTCGCACAACTTGGTGGGCCAGATCGTGAGTCTCCTTAACCTTATCTAGCATGATATATGTTTTAGCTGTAGAAATGATAAACACGTTTCTATTTATTTACTTAAATCTTTTTTTTTTTCTCTCTTCCAGGGGCTACACCCAAAGGTGTTCTCAGAGTTATGGGTGTTCAAGGTTTAACGATATACCATGTCAAAAGCCATTTACAGGTAGAATGTTAGTTAATTACAAGTTTCAATCTATGTGGAACTTCATGAACTTTTTTTGTTTCTTTTTCCCCCCTTCTGTTGCTGGGGACTGGGGAGGGAGGTTGTTGGGACATTTTGGTGTTTGGGTGGGGGAGCTCATGGGGAATATGTATTAGCATTCCTTGTTCTCGTTTGTGACCTTCATTGACTGTGCTTTTGTGGTGCATCCAGAAATATCGACTTGCAAAATACCTTCCTGACTCATCATCTGATGGTATGTGTATCTAGTTCCCATAGTTGATTATGTAAACCATAAGTATACAATCATGATTAGTAGATATTATCTTGATTTTGGGGAAATCTGCCATATTTATATTTCTGGCTTATTTAAAAATTCCCTTTATGAAGTTATGTTTGTAATGTGTTTAAATTGTTAATGCAAGGGAAAAAAGCTGACAAGAAAGAAACGGGGGATGTGCTTTCCAATTTGGATGGTTCATCGTAAGTGGAGCTTCCTTCTTGGTGTTTTTATCTTTCAATTACTGTTTGTTTATTGTTATTTCTCTATGTACAATTCTGAAGTTAAAGATTTAAGAACTTTTATTTATCCTATATGGTATGAGCATATATGCTGGAGGCTGACTGGCATTGAATAAACCTTTGGCTCCAACTGAAAACGGCAGACTGACTAAAATTAGTCATTATGTATACCAGTCTATAAATTATGATCTTTTGATTAAACTCAAGTTTCATTAAACTGCTGCTTGATTTGCCACTTCATATGAGAATTTATTTGTTATTTTTTATTTGCAGTGGGATGCAAATTACAGAGGCACTTAAGCTGCAGATGGAGGTGCAAAAGCGACTGCATGAGCAACTGGAGGCATGTCTTACCTTTGCAATTTAACATCCAATTTATTCGTATATAATCATTGGGATTTTCGTCCATTATATTGATTTTGCTACCTTATACAAAATCATACATAAAATGACTAGGAAAATAACTAGTTCAGTTGGTAGAACTATTGCTTGGTGGAATGTGAAATCTCAAGTAGTTTGTGATTTATGTGGTTTTATAGGAAAATTTGTCTAGTATTTTTAGTTTTCCATATTAACCTTTGTATTACAGTAGAGTCAGCGTAGTCCAATAAATCGTGATCGTTAGTCTGTTATTTCTGAGTCATGTTGCAATTTATTTGCAAATTCTTTTCAAATCATGGTTACTACGGATATAAGTTTCAACAAAGTTATACTCAAAACATCCTGAGTATTAACAGTTTTAACAAGAAATGTCTGAAAATATCGCATCATTGATTGAGATAGCATTCAGATTATTTGGTGCTGTGCCCTCCAATTTCTTATGAACTTGACCATATTTGAAGCCAATATCTCATGTCATCATAGTAAGCTGAGGCAACTATGTAATTCATGTCTATTTTAAATGCACAGGTGCAAAGACAGCTGCAGTTAAGGATAGAAGCCCAGGGTAAGTACTTGAAGAAGATAATTGAAGAGCAGCAACGACTTAGTGGGGTTCTTTCAGACGCACCTGGTACTGGTACTGGAGTCTCGGCCCCAGTATCAGGTGACAATGGCCCAGAATCTGACAAGAAGACAGACCCGGCAACCCCTGCTCCAACTTCAGAGTCCCCGCTCCAGGACAAGGCTTCCAAGGAATGTGCCCCATCCAAGAGCCTTTCTGTTGACGAGTCTTTCTCATCTCAGCATGAGCCATTGACCCCTGATTCTGGCTGCAATGGTGGTTCCCCATCTGACAGCCCTAAAGGCAAGAGATCAATGAAGAAGCAACGGGTGGACATGGGAACAGCATATTCTAAAGCAGAGATGGTGCTGACACATACGATATTGGAGTCGAGCTTAAGCTCCTCCTATCAGCAGCCACACTCTCTTTTCCTGAATAATGAGCAGTTTGATCCATCATCTGGTATATCGATTGGGAAGGAAGATCATCTAGAGGTTTCAGGAAGTGACCTGTAATTTTATGTGCTACATGGGTCTGTACTTATAGAACTACTACTTCATGTTAATGTGTTTCTGGGAAGAAAATATTTCTAATTAGGTCAAACAACATTGTTAAGTTAGGTGTATCAGAGATTATTAGTTTCAAGAGTAGCTGTCCTTTCGTTCTGACTTTCTTTAAACTTGCACTAGATGCTTGTTCAGTTCTATCTTAAACCAAAAAACTATTGTGAATAGCTGTAGGAAATTCGGTTCAAAATATATCCTCATTTTACATAATTCTTGTGAAGTTGATTACATGAAATATCAGTTGATTTATGATTTATCTTCTCTAATTTGGATATGAACACTTTCCCATTCACAACATATGGGTGATTGGTAATGTATACTAATTACATAGTTTGGCAAGTCCAGTCGATCAAGACCATAGAAAGATGCAACTGGCTTTTCACCTTATAGTTTCTTTGCATGAAAAGTCTTCAACAGACCATGTCAGCATGGCTGCATATGTGGCCTATGCATGCCAGATGATTAGATAGGTGCACATACACCCATCACACTAAAAACTCACTTAGATATGGTAAATGGTGTACTTTGTACAGAAATATGAAACGAGGGCTTGGGACAACAAAAAATGAAGAGGAAATTCTACAATTTAGTGCATGAGCATGATGTCCAGCAATGACATGCATGGAGAGACAGGTAAACTACATACATGGACAGTGAAGACCCCATGTGATGACATAGGATGGCACCCAGAAACTCACGCCACTTTTCAACCGTGGAATGGGTTAATATAAAACAAAGGGAAAACTTGAGATGAATGGAACATTACATGAGTTATAAACAGCTTTCTATGGTACAAGGTAAGTCATGAAGAGAGATTTCTCTGATGTTTTACTCGCCGCAATATGCAAAGGCGAAGTCTTTTGCTAAGGGCCTCAAGCTTTTCAAATTTCTCACGTTTAGGCTTCTTTCCATCTGCTGCGGCTTTCTTCTTTTTCTTTTCCTCCTTCGAAGAGTCCGATGATTTTTTTTGTTTGCTTCTAACAGGTGTTGCAAGTGCCTCAAGAGTCGTCTAGAATCACAGAAACAAAAATGCACATATTTAGAAATTTATACATGACAATACACTGAACATCATTCAACAGAATATTCAAGGAAAACAAGAATCATTTTAATTTCTATCATAGCATTTTCCCTTGCATGTAGAGCCCGTCAATCAAACAAAGCTGTGTTAGGTATGAATATCTAGGTAGGATCCACTGAATGGTAGGCCTCATATATATTGTTCAATGAACCCAGGTGCAAAACATAGGTCATAATAATTTCCTAAAATGACTTTGTGCAAGCACGAGAGAGAGAGAGAGAGAAACCTGATGTCTCCTGTCAGCAGCTGCACAGTCCGCAGAAGATTCTTCATCACTGCCTCCCAATGAAGAGCATCTTCCCCAACTCTCCCTATTTGAGCTAGTATATGAGCAACATTCATCATTTTCGCCATTTAGCTTATCCTGCAAGCAAATAGTAGCCAAACCCTTCCAAATCATCAGTGAAACAGCAAAATCTGAATTCCTCAATACAGCCCACAGCATGGACCATGCACCATCCTTGCTACAACTAAAAAGCTGCATTGGAGGTACATAAGCATACTTATATACATGAACACCATCTCTACATTGAAGTTTAATTAAAGCAATGTAGAAAACAATATCTTCTATCATTTCTTTTTTTCTCTAAATTTAATATTGATTTTATTTTTCTCTCTATTCATAATTTGAGGTTTGGATCCAAAGGCTTAACATTCTGTACCAACATAAATTTGTGGGTAAAACATAGATAGACATGGAACAGTCATTCAGGCTGAGGACCTCAACTAATAAGAAACAATTATCAAAGAAACTTCTCATTTGAGCTTAGGGCATCAATTAAACACAATAACAATTTATTTCAGATCTTATGATTATCACTATACTTATTCACCTGTAAATTTGATGACTCATCACCAAGACCATTATCATCATTAACCAAGGAATCCTGCATTATCCAATAATAAATCAAACAACATCACCAAAAATTTATGAAGGAAAAACAGTTAATGCGTCCAGATGAGAAGATACGCACTATATTAGTGACTGGGGCAACTTCAGAAAGAAGTTCATTCACAGGTTTTGTGGCTAAAATGATTGGATGTGTAGAAGAACTTGCAGCATCTGTACTTGCAGAGCGAAGACCAGTAATGATCTCATATAACAGGCTCTGAAAACAAATGGACACAAATTATTAATCCCTGTTAATGAAATATAGCAATCACAAATAACAATTTTCAGTGGACATATTATTGCATTATACAAACTTTTCTGGATTGTTGATTGGACATGTATTATTGCATTATGGCTCGTATTTTTTTAATGCAAAACAATAATAAGGTCAGCAGGAATTATAAAACCTGAACAGAACCAAACCAAATGATAGAAAAAGATAATCTGACCTCAAAAGTAAAAACTGAACCAAATAAGAACTATATGTTTACAGGTCTTGTTAATATGAGCAGTGGGTGCATATCAGGGGAAATTACCTCATCCATACCAGCACCAACCTTTAAGTCCCCCAGATCATAATATTTCTCAACCTTGCTTGGCCGGGCAGAAGAAATTTGAGGAGGGTGAAGGACATTGAAGAAAAAAATGGAAACTGAATCATAATAAAATTGTGGTCGAGATGAGTTGTGGTCACCATCAAATTTTATAATATTCTTATCCCCCTGCACATAACAGAAAAAAAGGTTAATAATTCAGAAAAAAACCAAGACTTCAATAAAACATAAGAACTTTCAAGTGGCATATTACCACATAGGAGTTAAAGATATCATCAGTGTGGTGGGGTTGAATGAATTTGTCCTCATTAGCATGTCCAAATAAGGCAGGAATGAATGTTTTGGGTGCAACCTGCAGTTGTAAATCAACAAGTATTTATTGAGTTAAACAATCTACATTGCTTTCTAAATGATGCAAATCATGCTAAGACAGACAAGCAACAATATACATTTCAATACAAAATCATCTAAACTGAATTTAGTCAATTTACAATCTGAAAAGTAGAATAAATTATGAGGAAATGGAAACTACACCAAGTTTCAAATTCATTTCAACATTCAACAGTCTAATAACCATAGACAAACCTTTAAGGAGTTAAGATCCATAATATCAAACTTTGCCTTCTTCTGAATCACCCGCCGCATGTACTGCACTGCCATCTTAACCTATCAGGAATAAAAAAGAAGAATATCATTTTAAAAGTCAAGAGACATCAGAACAACATATAACCCAAACACTAACCAACGCAATATTAGCAAGCTAATATAAATGCTTCTGTGAATTAAGAACAAAAAACTAATCAATAACCACAAGACAACCCTAAAAACCTGGAAAAAAACATTAAAAGGACATAAGAAGGGACACTGATAAGATAATCGTATGCCAAAAAGCGGGACAAAATATGAAAAGATGCAAAGCATTTAATATATTGATTATTCTACAACCTTAAAATAGTTAACATGTCTAACTGAATATAAGGCACAAACATATCACAGCACAAAATCATACTGTGACCAACACAAGGAAAGTGATGGCACAAGAGAAGAAAGTGAAAGCGATGCATACAGTGAATTTAGGAAGCCGGATTTTGTATACGTCTACGAGTTCCAGCATTAGATTAAATAGGTCAGAAAAGGCACTATCCAACACCATTCCAGCAATTGAAGGATCTTCAGCTCCATAAAGAAGGCTGCATAATATTATGAAAAATGAATCCTTTCCAGAGATCTATGCAAACAAATTTGATTTATCAATAAACAATACACTATGTCATATTTATCAATTCTGAGAAAAAAAAAATCATTTCCATCAGTATTACATGCTTCCTAGCACATCACAAAGTCTCGAGTCTAGTTAATCTTGTTTCCATCATTAAAGATTTAGACAAGAAGCTGACACCAGTAATAAGTTGAGAAGAGACAAGACAACATACCTAGTGACTGCACCCATAGAGCGTCCCCAAAGACCTATACGTGATATTTTTTTGTTGCTTCTTAAGTATGAAACCACAACTTTGAGGTCATCTTTCTGTTGCAGATATAAACCAAAATTACACACTTCAAAGATAAAAAACAGGAGTTCAAACAATAAAAACTGATAGAAAGAGAAATTTACCTCATGCCAACCAAGGCTAACGTAGGAACCATCAGATAAGCCCGAACCAGAAAAATCAAGGGTAAAAACAGTAATATTCGATGGAAGAAGAATGACAGCAGCCTCATTAGCATCTGCCCTACATCCACTGTATAATTTTTCACAGGAAATTGAGTAAGTTTCCACTATTTTTTTATAAGGACTCTTTGACAGCAAGTTACAATTCTTTCAACAAGTATAATAAACGAAAAATTAGAATTTCCATAAAAAATAATATGTTGAAAGCATGGATTGATCCATTACATATATTTGTATTAACAAGCTGACACAGCATGAAATTTTCCTATGAACAGAACATACCTGTTTCCATGGCAGTATATGACACAAGGCAAAGGAGTATCTTCCGGGAAAACTGATGGCATATAATGACTACACTGCAAGGCATGACCCCTTACATTTCTAAGCTGCAAATATCAAAAATAAATAAAATAGCAGACTCAGAAACCATTACAGATATTCTCCCTGTCATAAATTAGTAATGATAATAAAAATTAGGAACAGTTAGTTAACTGATGTCCATACTTGCCTCCAAGTCCTGTCTTTTGTATGATCTGCCTGCAAGAGTGAAATCTCTTTCCCATAAATACTGATCTGGGCTATAATCTGCCCTGTAATATGCAGCACAGCAATCAGTACACCAGATTAATGACCAATGAGTCTCCAATAATTTAACTATAACTTGAGGAAGCCAAGAATGTTGTGTACCACTAGGTTACAAGTGAAAAATAAACATGACATTTGGAGGTAGCAATGAATACAAAAGCAGCAAAAGATGGCAAAATAAAACATTTCCATCATTTGCAACAAAATGGCACACTAGTATTGTGGACTGCAACAACACCATAACCCAGTTAACTTTAAACAGAGATCAAACAAAGAATAAGCCTAAAACGTCTGAGCTGTTAAAACCGCCTCTCCAATCAATGCTTCACAAAAGAAAGAAGAAGGGAGAGGGGAAGCACAGGCAACATGATATCTGTATGAGATTGAAGTTTACATGAAGCGAATAAAAGAAAAAAAAAATAGCCTAACTTGAAAGCATAGCAGAGCTGCGTAAAATGACAACGGATGTTCACTCCCAAATATTCTCAAACAACCATCTTAAAAATTGGGTCCCAAAAGTTATCATGAAACAGAAACCCATCCCCAGGTTTAAGTAACAATGTAGCCAATATTTATTTTCCCAATAATCATATAAGGGTATGATAAGAAAAATGATTGAT
>WYDK02000068.1:84530-94618 GCA_009867345.2 Toxicodendron radicans
GTCCACTACTATATGCAGTCACATATTCAAATAAACGAATATAGAGACCGTGTAGTTTTGGTGAGTGTTAAAGTTTGAAGTATTTCAAGCCTTTTTAGGTTTTGTTTTAACCTGTATACTTTTATTGTAGCCTTTTGCATCAAAGAAATATAAGCAGCCAATAACCACGTGTGTGAAGGTTTTGGATATGACAGGACTGAAGCTTTCAGCATTAAGCCATATAAAGGTATTGCCATGCTAAAATTATGTTCTTTTCCTAATCTTCCGCACACTTCCCCTCATAACTCTTCCCTTCCTTTTGATGTGGTAAACTATTATCTTCTTGTTTTCCCATCATTATTTTGTCGATTTACTAGTAATGTCAACTTTCAAGAAACTTAGTATGCCATTTTATTTCAGTCCACTTGGGTACTTAACTCTCTAGATTCACAGCCTAAGTGTGGAAGTAGTTTATCATATAGCTGAAGTGTAAAATTAGCTTGCTGTAATGACTTTGAGAGCATATCATCAAAGTTACTCTTCCAAATGATCTGACTTCCAACTGGGTGGCTGAAAAGTAAATGCTAAGCTGTCTGTATAGCTATCTGTTAGATGATACATTTTAGTGAAGCTTCCAGTTTGCAGATCTGAAATAAGTGGTTATAAACTTTGACCTCATTAATCTATGTAATGTTCACTGCCTCAGTTTTTTTGTGCTAATGCAGTTATTGACAATCATATCTACAATCGATGACTTGAACTACCCTGAGAAGACAAATACGTATTACATTGTGAATGCCCCATACATATTTTCTGCATGCTGGAAGGTTAGTCTTAGCATGTTGTTTCTTGTTCTATTGGTGGCAGTTGTGCTCAACTTCCTCGATATTGTTCTGGTGCAAGTTTTGCACCTTTGTACTTGAGCCAGGAATGGCTAGAAAATAACCTTTAAACTTTCCACAGGTTGTTAAGCCCCTTTTGCAGGAGAGGACAAGGAGAAAAGTGCAGGTGTTGTCAGGTTCCGGCCGAGATGAGTTATTGAAGGTTAGGTGATTTTCTTGTAGTTCTCGAATTATTGTGTACCAAACATTGCCAATGCTACTTTCTTGTTGTTTTGTCATAATATAGTTAATTTAGACATCATTTAGAACTGTTTCTTCTTTCAAATTTCATTGATCAGATTTGTCAGTAAAACTTATTTCATCCCTCTCTATTACAAAAAATAGTTGAACTAATAGCTCAAGGAAATACTTACGAACTCTGTCGCCATGTTCCTCCTTTTCCCTCTGATTAGCTAATCATTCTCCTTTTATTTTGATATTTCTTTTTCATGTTTGCGGTGAAATAAATGTGAAGGAATTTATCATAGACATGGTTGCAAATATCAATTTATGGTATGACAAATTATATTCATCCGAAATTATAACGATGCAAGGCGACTGATTAAATAATCGTATAGCCAATACCCCTTGCTGGTTCTATTTCTGTTATGTAAAATCATGATACGAGGCAACCATTAATTCATAATATTTGGAAAAAAAAAGGTGTAACATGAATATAGGGCTGAAAATGAAGAATTTTATTCTGTCTTCGGACTTTAGATGGTTTCCCCTTTTCTTGAATGCAAATGTGAAGCTACAGGTTTAATTCAGGGTACTTAAATTACTCTCCGACTTCATTAGTTTGCACGTTTCTTGTAGATAATGGATATTGAATCACTCCCACATTTCTGTAAAAGAGAAGGCTCTGGATCATCTCGCCGTTCAGAGGATATCAGTTGTTTTTCCTTGGACCATCCCTTTCATCAACAGCTCTACAACTACATCAAGCAGCAATCCTTGACCGGTGGATCTGCTGGACCAGTCAAGCAGGGGTCTTTTCATGTGAATCTGCCTGAGCCAGCAGACGATGAAGGAACTCAGATTGCCAAAACCATAGAATCCGCGTTGCACAAGATAGAGAATGGGAGTCGGCTAACTGAGTCTGTAAATGCCCTCAGAATCAAGGACAGCTGAAACTACTGAGCTCCACGCCGTCTCAAATCTCAAATGTTGTTGTCCAAACACAATGCCACTGCTGTTAGATGAGGAAATACGGTTTTGTTCATTAATAGCAGTCATAAAACATAATGTACCTGGTAGTAGGCTCTCATATTATCTCTTCATGAGTTGCTAATACGGTGTATCTAATACGACATTGGCTGTGCTATCAGCTTGAAGCTCTCCCCAGCCAGATGTGCTGTAGGATTGAAGCAGAAATTGTAATATCTAGTTTCACTATTTTAAGTTCATATTAATTGCACAAGGAAATCTTTCTGAGCCTCCATCCGTTAAATGTTAATGCTAAGACTACTCTCTCTAGGAATCCAAAATCTATAATTCCTGCAGTAAAAGTTTGCCACAGAGATGAGAATGAAATTGTGTTGGACCCTTTGCAGTGATTATGCTGTTATTGTAATTTTGCATAAATCAAGATGTTATATGGAGCACTTATAATTGAAAGTTTTAAAACCTATTATCAAGTTGTTAAAACTTATGCGGAATTTGTTGTTTGTTTGATTAATGATTAACTAGTTGTCTAAAAAGAAAATCAACACAATCAAACCATGCAAAACAGAAAGTAAAGAAGACAACTCATTTTTACATGGTTTGACAACTTGTCTACATTCATAAGACCACGTCCAGATGAAACTAATTCAATATGAAATAACTATATGTTCAATTACAAAGATAAGAATAAGTATCAGTTGTTAAACTCTATGTTTAGACAACACTTCAATCTCCGCTCTTCGGTTGAACCTCAAATTACCATAGTTAGTTTCTTCTCCCACACAACCACCTAGCCACTCTTGAGCCCCTCTCAAGATCAACAATGGACGTTCAATTCAGTAACAACAGCTTGGTCACGTCCAGAAATAAAATCACACCAGATAAGGCAAGATGATATTTGTTTTATACTTGTGCTCATTCTTGGCTCTGATGTGCTCAAAACATAAATTTCATAAGTTGACAATTTAAAACTTACAATAACTCTTAATTCAATCCCGAAATTTCTTTTCTGATAGCATGCATCAACACCATTCTACATTGCTGCATCATTTACATACAAATATTGAGATTCATCTTCTAATCATCCAATGCAAACTAAACCAAGAAGATTGCAGAAAGAGTAGTACTACGTTTACATCATTCTCATACATCATTATGTGGCAAAAAATGATTGAGTGAAAGTTTATTTTTAATTTAAAATCAACCAATCATCTTTTGTCACATAATTATATAAGAGAAAAGATATATGCGAATGATGTAAACTTAGTATTATTGTTGCGGAAAAAACCTTTTTAGATAGATGCTCTCTCCTGTTCCATGACAGATTGATTCAAAAATATATCTTGTTTAAGATCCAAGAATTGCAAGGGAGATGATCGTAATGTCTTGTCTTCAAACTTCCTAGAATTACAGAAGCAACTTAAGCGGATACAAGTTGTTCTTTCTGGCGCCACCTTTTGAGTTCAACTTCAACCATGTTTTGCGCCGCGACTGATGTCTCTGCAGACTTCAAAGCTATCTCTGTTGTAGTATTGATTTCCTCAATAGCTTTTAAATTTGCCTCCAATTTTTGGTGTGCTTCACTTTTACTAGAATTTATCTCTTTCAGCTAATTCATAGCATCCGCCAACTTCTTCTCAGTCAAGTTTTTAGATTCCTCAGCTTTCTTCAACAAAGATTCATACTCTTCCTTTGTAATTGTCACCTTGGCAACAAAATCTTGTTTCACATTTAACTTATCACGTGCTTTTCCTCTCTGCCACTCTTGCTTCTTCAAGCTTTGACAGAGCAACCTATAGCTTTTTCTTTGTTTCCTCTGCTACCATCTGGGTACTTTCAGCTTCCTTCTTAAGGTCTTCAACATTCTTTTTCATCTCCTCTACTTCTCTTCTTGCAGTTTCAGTTTCTGATAATAGCAATTTGATTGTCGAATTATGCTCTAGGTTGCTTTCTTGTACGTTTGGTGGGTTCCAAAAACAAGAAACAGGTAAAACCAAAGTTTTCTGATAAATGTCAAATTTGTTTGGAGAGAAATACTGCATGGTTTGCGGGAATTTTACAGTCCATAACAACCTACCGAATAACCTTTTTTAAGTTTCCTATATTTGAGAAAAACCTATAGTATACCAAATTTATATAAATATTGAAAAGAATTGACATGATGAATATATACATGGGTAAAAATTAAAATGTCTATCAATCAAAATTAGAAAAATCTTCTAAGGATAGAAATATCATTTGTTTTTCAATTCATGCATATAATATAAGATACCTTTCCATTAATTATACTATATAATATAAAGATAAGGTCGTTTTTTGAATGTTATTGGATTTTGCTTGAAGAGGAAAAAATTCATCATCTATTCTTTATTCACTTTTTCAATTACAGTCTAATTACTTATATTACACATCTGGTAACTATGGTTTACTTAACCCCAATTATACATCTATAACCAACAAAAATATCATAACCAATTTAACAACAATAACGACTACAGTAACTAACTAAACTAATTGTTAGCAATACTTGCTACAGTACAATTACTTACTAATAATCCAAGACCCCCCCTCAAGTTGGTAGGTGATGAATATCAATCACGTCCAACTTGCACAAAAGATGGTGATGAAGAGCACTAGAAACTGTCTTAGTGAACAAACCACATGAGAATGATTTGAGGAGGATTGATAGAAACCACCTGAGAATGATGCAATAGTGAGCTTAGTATTCCAGGTCCTGGAGGCTTGCTTGAGGCCATACAATGACTTGTGTAGCTTACAAACCAGTGACTTGTCATGTTGTTTAAGGAACCTTGGGGTAGACGCATATAAATTTCTTCTTGTAGATCTCATTGCAAGAAGACATTATCTATATCTAAGTGATAAAATGGCCAACTTTTTTTTATGGAAGCTATTGCTAAAACTAGTCTCACCATCAACATCTTAACAACATGAGAGAAAGTCTCCTCATAATCAATGCTAGCTTATTATGTAAACCCTTTGGCAACTAACCTTGCCTTGTACCTCTCCAACGTCCCATCTGTCTTGTACTTAAGTTTATACATCCATTTACAATCGATTGGAATCTTTCCAGGAGGTAAGGGGACTAAAACCAAGTCTCATTTCTCTCCAAAGCCTGAATCTCCTGTTGCATAGCTACAATCCAATGTGAATCTTTGGATGCTTCGGTGAAAGATGTAGGTTCTATGAGGGCAAATATACTTGACAAACAGAGTTGATATGAAGGTGAAAGATGGGCATATGATATGTAATTTTGGATTGGATACTGAACTGTGGATGCAAAAATGAAATTGGATAAAATGGGACACACAACGTCAGTTGTCCAAATTGGTGGTTTATTGGCTTTACTAGATCTCCTAGGTGAATTGTGAAGGACAAGAATTGTAGTTATAGGAGAGGAATTGATATTAGAAGTTGAACAAGGTGCTGTCGGTTCTGTATTTGAAAGAGCATTTGTATCTTCAGAAGGAAAAAAAAAAACAGTAGTAGATGAGCTTTCTAAATCCTGTTCCATGAAGGTATCCAATAGAAAAAGGTGGATTTCTTGATTTTTGCCAGGTAAAAGGAAAAATATGCTCATAGAAAACCACATCTCTATTAACACATACTGATTTAAAGTGCAAATAATACAAAATATAACATTTCTTTGTAAAAGAATATCTTAAGAAAACACAAAGGGTTGACCTTGGAGTAAACTTATCTTGAAACAACAAATTGATAGCATATGCCAAGCAGCAAAAGACTTTAAGGTGATCTATTCTAGGCTTCGTACCAAAAAACTTTTCATAGGGTGAAATGCCGTTGAGAACTTCGGTGGATAATGGGTTAATGTTGTAAACAGTAGTTGGGTTCCTATCAAATGGTATTAGAGCAAGACCCATCTTTTGAACCCACGCAGCAAAGCCCAATGATCCCCCCGAGGAGTCGAGAAAGAGAGTTACTGACATGCTTCTAGATGAAGTAAGACCCGAAGTGAGGGTAATAAAGCCGATGAGGGAGAGTGGCCGATGAGCCCGCTCTCTGGAAAGAAGACCAACAAGGGCGTTGAGTCTCTAAGCGTGGGGGAATATTAGAATCCCATATTGGAAGGAAAATGCGTGGGCACCCTCTCTTGACAAGCCATTTTTTCAATGAGAGATCTACCCAAGCCCTATTGTTTGAGATATTGGAGAAGGTTCCTATCAAAACTACATAACCCCACAAATAATTTGGAACATTGGACTGGAATTTAAAAATTCTAGCTATATTAAGTATATGTCTATGCTTTCTTTCCACCACTCCATTATGTTGTGGTGTATAAACACATGTACTTTGATGAATGATTCCTAAGCCAGTCAGCAAATCTTGATACTGTTGATTAAAAAATTCCAAACCATTGCCTGTTCTAATGCATTTGGGTGTCTGATGAAACTAATTTTGGACCCATGTGAAGAAATGTTTTCAATGTTTGATAAACATCAGATTTATGTTGCATAAGGAAAAGCGATGTAGTCCTAGTGAAATCATCAACCATAGTAAGGAAAAACCTAGCATTGCCATGAGTTGGTGTTTTGTAAGGTCCCCAAACATCTAAATGTAACAACGCAAAAACATGTAATATACTTATATCACTCAATGCAAAAGGCAATCTAGTCGGTTTAGCTAGAGGACAAATACTACAATGAAAATTGTCCTGTTAAGGTAAATCATGATGCAATTCTCTAAGGGCTGGAAGTGGTACATGCTCTAATCTCCTGTGCCAAAGTGCAATTTCATTGTATATAAATTTTTGGATAAAGCGGAAGACAAACAAGGTTTTTTTATTGATGAATTTGTAGGTACATTATTGGTAAAACAAGTAGCTTTTCGTATTCCTATATCTAAAATGACCAATTTTGTTTGTGAAGTAGGTACAAAATGATACAGCCCCTGGCATTGCTTACCAGTCCCCTTCAGTTTGCCACTCCAAAGATCCTAAATAACACATAAATTAGGAAAAAAAAGTGATGGAACAGTTACTAGAAGAAGTTAATTTTGACACTGACATCAAGTTGTATTTAAAATCTGGCAAATGTAAAACCTTCTCAAGACACAAATTTTCTTGCAATATAATAGAACCAACATGTTTGATTGGGGTTTTTGATCCATTTGGGAGTCCTACATAGGTTCCTATAAACTTTTTGCTAGCAACAGAAGATGCAAGGTTTTGTAGATTATGGGTCATATGATCCGTAGCTCCTGAATCTAGAATCCAATCTTCATTGTTATGACTTGAGTATAAAGAGACTATTTTACCTACCAAGTTTACTGTAGGTGCTGCCATATTTTCTTTCCCTAGTAACTACAACAACTGTGCATACTGCTCTGGTGTGAGAACACTTCCAAGATTAACTCTCCCTTTAATGTTATCTAAAAAAGATTATGGATTCAACACTTGTGTTTGTGATGGTTGATCTTGATGTGACTGTGCCTGATTAGCCTTGGCCTTTGCCTCTGACTTCCTTCTTATAAACTGAAAATCTGCTGGATAGCCATGCGGTTTATAACAAGTGTCCCTTTTATGACATGTAAGATGACAATAGTCACATTCTATATAAGGTTTCTTCCCCTTATACTTCGAATTCTGACCTTGATTTCTTTGATTCCCTTGCTAGTACAATGCTCTTGTAACTTCTAGATTGGAATTAAAACCAGTCAACATTTTTTGACTCTTATCCTGACTAACTACAGAATAAGCTTGCTTCACTGATGGCAAATGGGTCATGAGTAGTATTTGGCTTCACACCAACACATATGAATCATTGAAGCCCATTAAGAACTATAGTAGCTTCTGTTGGTTAAGATGTTCCAAATAGGCTTTAGCTGAGTCACTATCTGACAGTGGCAAGCTTACTAACGAGCTTAATTCATCCCACAAAGTTTTAAGCTTTATAGTATACTGCAACTGAATTTATCCCTTGCACCAAATTAACAATTTTTATATGGATAACAAAAGCTCTTGTACCATTGACTTTGTTATACTGCTCTTGTAAGTCTTGTCATACTTGATGTGCAATGTTTGAATATATGATGCTATTGAATATCTCTTTTGAAACAATATTGAAGATCCATCCCAAGATTAACGAATTACAGCGCTCCCATTATGCATGTAATGACTGATTAAACTTCGATTTTTCACAAGAACCATTAACAAACCCTAATTTATTATTCGCTCTCAGGACACTGCCATTGCTCGGCTCCACATACCATAGTTCTTTGTTCTAGTAAGTTGTTCTGAAATCAATATTGAACCAGAAGTGTCCAATGGATGGATATAAAGAGGCGAGCTGGAACTTGTAACATTCGCCATTTGTTGCCCTTGAAATAATTCTTTCGATCGATCGCAAAATGTGAAGATAATTAACTAATCAACGATGAAGACCAATTGCTGTTGAATTGAGATGAAGAATGTGATCAACAATCTTGACTTAAAGATTCATTTCATCAACGAAGAATGAGACCTCGAAGGAACGAAACACTGCTCTGATACCATTTTGGATTTTGCTTGAAGAGGAAAAAATTCATCATCTATTCTTCATTCACTTTTTCAATTACAGTCTAATAACTTATATTACACATCTGGTAACTATGGTTCACTTAACTACAGTTATACAACTGTAACCAACTAAACTATTCTAACCAATTTAACAAAAATAATGACTACAGTAACTAACTAAACTAATTGTTAACAATGCTTACTTGCTACAGTACAATTACTTGCTAATAATCGAAGAAATGTGACGACTTAAACTCCTTTTTTTCTAGGCGGGAATCAACATTAATATACACTGTAGAGTGTAGATAGACCTAGTAAACGAGCGGGCTGGGCGGGTGGGTACGGGTCAAACGGGTAAAGAAATACATCACTCGTACCCGGTCATGCAGGGTATGGATGGACCCGCGGGTCACCCGTTTCTTTTATTTTTAAATTTTTTTCTAGTTTTTTTCTTTATTATTTTTCATTTCCAGTACATATTTCTCTTTCATCTTCGTCTTCGTTTTCTCCCTCTCTCCAATTCTTCTTCATCTTTTTCTCCCTCTCCACTTTTTCATATTTCTTTTTCTTCAGTCTTCACCTTTCCTCCAATTCTTCTTTGTCTTCTTCTCCCTCTCTCTTATTGAAAGAGATTTTTCTCCTCTCTCATTTTTATCCTTTGATCTTTGTGTCTTATTCCCCATTTTCCCTTTGTCTTTTATAAACTAAATATACCATAGATGTTTAATCTCCATTGCTGCCAAGTGATGCTCACCGATGAGGGTGAGCATGTGTTACTGCTAGCGAATGACAAACACTTCACGGCTTGATCTATGCCTTCTCTTGTTGATTTGTGGGTTTATATTTGTTAGTATGAATGTTGATTTGTGGGTTTATCTTTGTTGGTAGAAAATATTTGTTGATCCGTGGGTTTAAGAGAGAAGAATGTGATATTATCATTTTGTTGTTTAGGATTTAAGAAATTGTTGATTTCTTCTTTGTCAATCTTCACTGTTATTGATTTTTTTTTTTTTAATTTTGTGAGGGTATCACCCGGACTGCCCATTACTCGTGAAAATAACGGGATGTCCAGGTATACGTAGTATTCCTAGGGATCCTAAATACATTCATTCATACCCACTAAAGATATCCGGGTACCCATGTGAAGGTTGGATTGCTTGGAGAAACATGAATTTAAAACAGATAAATTCATAGCATACATATTAGGGTTTTGAAAAAAAAATCAATCAAATTGAATTCAATAAGGTTCAAGCATGCTACCTTATACCCTAAACAATCTTGGAGCTTTTAACCTCAAGAGAAATTAACAAAAGAAAGTCCACACCAAGGAAGAGATGAATAATTCGACCAAGAGAGACTTTTAGGGTTTTTTTTTTCAACTTATTAAAAAAATGCAATATCATTTTCTTTATATAGGTGTATCAATAAACAATTTCATAATTGTTTTGGACATTAAACAATTTTATAATTGTTTTGGACACCTTTAAACAATTTCATAATTGTTTTGGAGTTGCATATGATTCCATAAT
>WYDK02000068.1:101269-111763 GCA_009867345.2 Toxicodendron radicans
AAATATATCTATGTTCTTGTTCTCTGAATAAAGCTGGAGCTTCCAGGATTTGATTCCAATGGAGGGCCATTGTACTTGGGTTTTGGGTGCTTTCGCAGGAGAGACATTCTCTCTGGGATGAATTATAGCCTGGAAAGTAGGACAGACCTGCAAAGAGTGAATAATGTTGATAAAGAAGTCAATGAAAGTGCAGTTGTACTTGAAGAAACCTGCAAAGTTCTTGCCAATTGCACCTATGAAGACGTACTCTGTAAAGGAAGGAGGTTTTGTCCCTCACCCTCTCGCTCTCCCTTTCACTTTCTCACACACATGAATTCACATTAGTAAAATTATATCATTTACTCAAAAGTCTTATCGATCGTCTATGATTACGAGAATGAAACATGAATTACTTGGTATGAAAAACTTTGGATGTACAACATTATTCGTTCACATGTTATAAGAATTTGAGTACTGATTAACTAAGTCGATTTGCAGATGGGTTTGTTGTACGGCTGTTCAGTGCAAGGCATACTCACTGGATTAGCTATACAATGTAGAGGTTGGAGATCTAACTATCATAATCCCAGAAGGAAGGGTTTCTTAGGACTTTCTCCCACAACCCTTCGTCAATCTTTACTGCAACATAAGAGATGGCCTGAAGGTGATTTTCAGATCTTACTTTCAAGCTACTGCCCCTTTACACATGAGGACATTAAAAAATCCCACTCAAACTTCAACTTGCATACTGTACCTACTTGCTATGGCCTGCAAATAGCTTGGCCACTCTCTAGTCTCTACTACATGTCTGTGCCATCGCTTCGCCTGCTCAGAGGAATCTGCTTGTTTCCCATGGTATGAATAAAATCAGATTCTTTCAAGACATTTTTTTCTTACACCATCAGATTTCCAGCTCGTGGATTGTGGCATTTGCATTTCCAATCTTTGCCAAATGTACATACAAGCCAAGGGGAATTTATATGGACTGGAGGAATACTCAAAGGTTGGCGGAATAAACAAAGGATTTGGATGTTCAGAACATCTTCTTCTTCGGTTTTGCTGACAACATACTGAGGCTACTGGGTTTTACAAAGTCTGCCGTTGTCATCACAGCCTAGGTAGCTGAAGAGGACATATCTCAGAGATTTGAGCAAGAGATAATGGAGTTTGGTGCTTCTTCACCAATGTTCACCATTATAGCAACACTTGCATTGCTCAACCTGTTTACATTGACTCTTGATTAACCTACCCGTATGTCAAGGACTCTTCTTCCGAAATGACAATAGAAGGATGCCGACATGTGTAAATAAAACCATGTTACTGTTTTTATAAAATTTTCATGCAAATAAAACCAGCTGAAGGTGTACATATGGAATTTTCCAACCCATATAGGGAGGTGTAGAATACTCGTAGAACGACCTTCTTAAAAGATATAACAAATGCTATACCTCAAAATTACTTTCCATGTTATATATCATCAGTTTTTACAACAAAATATTGAAACTATACATGAAAGGTAACAGTAACAAAAAGAAATTACATGAATAGTTACTTCATTAGATATTATGGTGAACAAACTCGAAGGGCTATCTATATATCTTGGTAACATTTGATCCACTTACCTATTTTATTCACATTGAGCATCAAAGAAACGAATAATTGAATAATCAATTCACAAGGAAGAACGTCCCATCCTCGCAGCTGGCCTGCAAAGTGCAAGAAAAGTTTATGGATTCCTCTATTAATATTCAGCAAAAATAGATAACAGCAGCAAACAAGATAACAAAAATAATAAGCGAACACAGCAGCCAAAAGAACAATAAGATTCAGAACAAGAAAATTGTGCTAGACTTCGAGGGCTAGCTCCTCCCCATGATCCTCTCCTATGTTTTCCTCTCCTTTTCCAGTCTGCTCTCTCTCTCTCTCTCTCTCTTTTTATTCTCCAGCTCACTCAATTGTGTAACCGAATTCCCCTGCTTTCCAGCCAAATATCACCACCTGTCCATGCCTAAAACCATCCTTAATACTACTACTATAGAAACTTCCTGTAAGCTTCCTTTCTATCCGCTACTTGCTAACTTATTTCTCCTTGCATACACCCGCATCATCCTGGCCTCATCAAAATCACTTTTTGATTTTCAGGACTTTATAACAATCACCATGCATGAAATGCACACACCTCATAATTTGGTTAGTAGCATATACAACCATTATTGCAAAGGCTCTCATTTTTGGACAGAGTCCAAAATCTTGAGCAAGGAAAAATTTAAGCAAGTCCCATCAACAAGTGAAGCATTTGATCCTCTCTTTAAAATAATTCAAACAACCAAACTAAAGTAAAACGATGACTCACAACGACATTATAAGTACACTAGATGTTAGTCAAATCCCCCAAGTTTTCTTCTGACATTAAGCTCACGGACTTCAGCAAGTCTAGTAGAAGATAAATTTTCAAATTTATGGCCCAATAAATCCATAGTAATTATTCCATTTCAATGAAGATTCATCATAAAGGTGAAAGATGAGAGACCATAACACTGTTAATTTGCAGAAATGTAAATGGATGGAAAAGTTGGTTAGACAATTAAATATATGGCTTACCAAATGTAAAAAGCTTACATTAGCTCAAGAACAAGGGCAGATGCTCCTCCACCACCATTGCAGATGCCACCAACTCCATATTTCCCATTCTTATGTCTCAGTACCTGAAACATCATAACAAGTTGACTGAGATGATCGTTGGAGATAATACAAAAACGAAAAAAGAGATGATTCATCCTCCATATAGTTATAAGCAGGCCTCATCTCCTTCAGGCTGACGCTGAGAATTGCTTTGCAGCTATACATTATTTGGGAATGTATAGTGAAGAGCAAGAGAAAAAATTATTTTTGGCAGCGTGACAAGAAATAAACTACAAATGAATTACCCCTAATAGTGTAACCAAGATCCGAGCTCCACTGCACCCTAATGGATGTCCCAAAGATACAGCTCCACCATGAGCATTAACTTTTTCCTGTATTCATAAAACAGACACGAAATCATTGATGAGAAAAGTTGGTCATTCTTCAGAGAATCAACAGGCAAAATAGAAACTCAATGAATCAGCTTGAAAGCAACTAATAACATCATTCAAACTAGATGAAACTATAAAAGAACAGGATTAGCAGGAAGACTCACAGGACTAAGACCAAGAATTTTTTGATTGGCAAGAGCTACAACCTGCAAGAAGAGGTTAGAACACACATTAGTAGTAAGATTATTAGGATACTGGAAGTATCAAAAGGTAGAAGTATAATTTCTTACAGAAAAAGCTTCATTTATTTCATAATAATCAATCTGAGAAGCCTCCAGACCAGCATTTGATATGGCTTTTGGTATTGCAAGGGATGGGGCAGTTGTAAATAATTCAGGAGCCTGCCAAGAGAATATTGTTTTAGCATCAAGTTCTATAAAATTATGACAAGAAGGCGAATACAAGCAAAATATTATATGACCTACCTGAGCTGCATCAGCATATCCTCTGATCTTGGCAATTACTTGCAACCCAAGCTCAAGAGCCTTTGCTCCACTTACTAGCACTAGTGCTGCTGCACCATCACTGCCCAGGATAAAAGATCAGCCCATATAAACAATGTCACTTAGGACCAATGACAACATATTATATAACACAGATTCTTGATGGCATCATAATACCTTTATTTCTTTCAAGTGATTAATAATACTTCAAAAAGAAGCCTAGCTGTGCAACTTATTAGTTAAATTCAGAATGCAGCCATGGATAACAATACATTCATGTGAATAGATATATGCCTGGAGATCTTGTTCCAACAGTTTCGTACGTAAAAGACGGGAGCAGAGTGCAAATTCAGTCACATGTAGATCAATCCACTGACAGCACTATCTAACTGTTAGACTCTCCAAAGATTTCAACAGAGCAAACAACATGTGCTTTTTCTCCATAGATACACATGACACACACGGAGAGAGAGAGAGAGAGAGAGAGAGGGAGAGAGTACCTTATGATAGAAGCATTGCCAGCAGTAACAGAACCACCATCCTTAAAACTAGGCCTGAGGTTCCGTAGTTTTGAGGCATCAAACTGCAAGATACACATAATTAAAGGGGCAAATGATCAGCACCAAGCAAGTAACAAGTCACCAAAAAGTAAGGGTAACAAAAAGAGTACTTCGGAGTCAGCCAGTAGTTAAAGGCTAAATTAGTAATAAGAATATAAAATGACACAAGCAAATACTATTATCAGCAAATCAATTCTTTCATTTGTATTATGGTATCAGAATTATCCATGGCATTTCAAGCATACGACCTGTTCAAACTCAAGAAAATGTTTAAATAGAAAATTGATATGTAGAAGGATGGTGATGTAGACCATATTATATTAGGATTCTTTAGAAAATGAGATTTTATTATTTTCTTATTTTTAGGATTTCCTAATTATGTTTTTCTATTCCTATTTTGTTTAGTAGTCCTAATTAGATATTAATTCTTGTTTAAGTGCTTTTGTCATTAAGTTCCCTAATAGACTTAGGATAGTAATGCCTATAAATTGAGTTGCTTTGTAGCCTTTAAGGCATAGCTTTTGATTCAACAAAATTGTTTGTTTAGAAGCTCAAGGTTTAAGTTCTTTTTATTATTTCTTGGCATTCTTGTGTGAATTAACAAGACTTAATAGTTAGCTGATTTTCGATATTTGTGGAATCAAGGAAGATCCTAACACCCTCTAATTTCAGTATTCTTCGAATCAACAAATTTAGAGTTTTATCCCTATCCATGCTACATCACATGGCAAGTTAAAATAGAGTGAATATTCAATTGCGAGGAAGGGTCAAAAAGGTCATTGACAATCATTTGGGGTCAAAGACAATAATAATCCCTCAATTACTTGATGCACAACAATCAATGAAGCTAGTACCTAGCTTGTCTTCCCGTAAATTTCTTAGCACTAACAGGACAAATATCATTTACATTTAAAGTCCAATGGCTTATTTCTTGAAAAGGAGGTGGTTGTGCAGAAACTTAGAATGAAAAATGGAATTTAATCCTTCCATCTACATTTTTAGGAATTCAGTTAAACAGAAAATGATTAGAAAAACCAACTCTCATTATAATGCAGTAATGGTAGTCTAATTCATAAAAACTAATCGCCATGATCATCCAATATATTTAGTTTATACCTTTTCTAAGCCTTCATCCTTATCAACAATTGAGGATGCTTTCCCTCTTCCACCAGAAACTTCAACCTGCAGGTAGAAATTCATGAACTGATATTGAAGCAACACCAAAGGCTATAAATTTTTCATAAATTAGACTAGAACAAAAGATCGCACCGGAACTATTTCCCAGGCAAAGAAGCCAGAATTTTGTGCAGCCATCCCACACTGAAAACTTTTGATAGCATATGAATCCTGCAAGAAAGTGTAGATATAGGAGGAGAGGAATATTACACATTAGCATAGTTATAAGAAAAATTTTCAAGGCCACCAAGGATTAACTATACAGATAGTAATGACTAGTATATCAAATGCAAAAGACAAGTAAATAAAAACAAAAATCAGCATTTCCTAATAATTTGATGCTGGTTGTTTGACACATTCCTAAGCTAATTACTCTATATATCAAGAGGTTGGAAGACATCGGAAAACCTTAAACCACATGTATCTCCACTAATATTACCTGCTCTTCCCTTGTTATTGTGTGTTGATCAGCACATATTTCTGCACATACTCCCATTCCAAAGTCATTATACACATCCCACAGACCATCTTTCATCATGCCATCAACAATTGTGTCATGACCCAGTCGAGATCCCTTTCTGTTGACAAAACAGAATAGACATGTAATATGGAAATGTTTCCAAAATAACTTAAAATTTTTACTGCATAGTAGGTTACACATTATGAAACATTGAATTCACTACTTCATCAACAGCAATATCTTATCAGCAAAAAACTGCAATCATAACCAGACAGATAAATGGGACAATGACCAGACAAATCCCATTAAATCGTGCATCAACTCATTCAAACGACAAAGCAAGTTTACAATATACCAAGATAAGTTTAATATTTGATCCAACTAAGCCCCCCTTCAGTTACACAAACCCACTTGAACTAATTTTACAAATTACATCTAAATCACCATCTAATCACCAAGGTAAGCACAAATTCATCCAGCTCACACAAAACCAATCTATCTTCCGAAAACAAGAATCACAAGAAGCAAAGAATAACCAAATAAATCAATTAATCATTAACACAGACAGGACTCATCCTCACCTTGCTTCTGTTAAATACTTAGGCACATTAGACATGCTTTCTGTGCCGCCAGCTACAACAATATCATTGATACCCAATTGAATACTCTGTGATGCAAACATCACAGCTGAAAAAAGAAACAGAGATCACATACCAATCACATAACAAAAACATATAACCACCATGTAATAATGAAAAAGAGCAACTATTTCACACAAAAGAATCAACCTTTCATCCCTGATGAGCAAACTTTATTAATAGTGGTGCATATCACTGAATTAGGAATCCCAGCACCTAAAGCAGCCTGTCTAGCGGGAGCCTGGCCTAAATTGGCGCTAAGAACATTCCCAAAGAACACTTCTTGAACAAGGTTCGGATTAACGTTTGCCCTCTTCAGGGCACCTATAAATTCATTGAAACATGATTATAAACTAAAATTTACAATCAGTTCAACAATAAGGGATAAAAAAGGTGTATTTTTTACTCTCAATAACAATGGAACCAAGCTTTGTAGCAGATAAAGATGAGAGAGAGCCAAGAAAGCCACCCATCGGCGTACGTGCAACACCCACAATACAAACATCTGAACCGAACCAGAAACAAATTAAGAATTGAAAAAAAAGAAAGTAATTGATTTCTGGGCTACAAAGAAAGAAATGAAATAACTATAACTAACCTCGAGCTTTAATAGAATCTTTAGATGTTAGAGGAGCCATAGTAAAGATCTTCTCAACAGAGATTGTAAATTGTCCCAACGTTTTACAGAGAGTCTGAATTATCAAACTGTTTTTACTTGTTTTAGTTAATGATTTTGATCACGTCGCGTCTTAGGCTATGTTCGTGAAATGAGTACGATGTCTTATTGGAAAACGTGCTATAATAAAATAATATAGAGACTTATCCATATGAGATCATGTATTGAAGAGATGGGTTGAGTTGGGTTGGACAATTTTTATCTTGTTCTTGAATTAGGTGTGCATTATTACGAACCATTTCTGTGTTATTGGTTTAAACAACCATTTTTTTAATGCACATTTATTGCTGAGTCTTGGATCCAAACGTGACAGTTCGTTGCACATGTATCAATGGCATTGACCTGGTGACGTTGATATGATGTCTCTTGATTGATGGAATGTACATTCATCTGTTGCATCAAGCGGGCTAAAGACTTAATCAATTTCCTGAGGAATCAAATGGAAGTGGGAGAGTGGGTTAACAGAATGGAAAAATCAAAACCCTCTCTGAATAATTGAATCTACTACATTAGTTAACAATCCACAAAACTCTAAATTAACCTCTGCTTACTGGGAGGACAAAGTTACAGTTGCTGAAAGACGAAGTACAAAAGTACGTTTTTGCAAGAATATTTCTGTGCGACCGCACAACTTACCCTGTTAACACTAACACCAGGATTCATCAGTGAACCAGCCTGAAGGTGAGATTAACTCGTGTAGCCTCTGCTTTTTTACGTTTAGGCACCGAGTGGATCCAATCCCGTTGCGTGTACCCTCTCATTACCAGCAATGATCCATGCTTTAGTGTGAATGAATGTTGATCAGAGTTGCTGCTTTTCCTTAATCGCTTTCTTGCAGGTTCATCACCAACTTTTCTTTCTGGCAATCACAAACCATAGAAACTTGTCAATATATTATCAATCAATGCTTGTATTGATTAATAAAAGCATAGTTGCTACTGTGGAGAGTCAAGGTAAATCCATGAATTATGTGGTCCTGAGACTTCTGAACATAACTAAGAGAAGGCAAAATAATCTGAAGATGAGAAGATGCTTGATTATACCTTGGGATGATTTACTAGGTTTCTTTTTCAACAAGAATTCACGCTCACAGCCAAAGGAAACAGAGGCAATTTCTGGAGTGGATCCATAAAGCTTCTCATCATCAGCATGCCAACCTACATAATCATTTCCACCTTTATACCTATTTAAAAGTAAGCTGTTGAATCTACTCCCAGGAAGTGCTTTGTGGACCTTCAAGAATAAGAAGTAGAGTCATTAGATCCATTGAAGTAGGCCAGTTACTCCAATCAGTGGGATTCATTATGACAACGTTTTATCATAAGCATTCTTACTGCTTCCAACATGTCCTTTAGAGGAGGAAAATCGTCCCAAGAATAGGCATGCGGCTGGTATCCACTGTAAACTAAATCTGGCAATCCTTCACTTGCAACATAACATGTGTCTCTAGGCTGCATTGAAAATTATACCACGAGAAAACACAATTTGGTAAGGAATAACATTATAAACAACCAACTGACGCAATGCAGAAAGCAAAATTAAAAAGAAAAAGAAAACTAAGAGTGAAATGCAGATTATGCATTCTAAGATCCCATCCAGCATCTGCATACCAAGCCAATCCAAAAATTTTCTGTACCAAGGACTCATATTTTCCAGTCTGCGAACAATGATCTATCTGCAATGGAGCACTACCATTTCACCCTCAATATTGATACGATTAATGATGTTTTCACCACTTATAAAAGATTAGAACAATTGCTTTCAGGTAATTGAAATATTATCTGAAGACTGTCTGTTCCATCTTCAGGTGATTAAGATTGAGATACAAATTAATTGCTCTCTTGAAACAATACACGCCCTTTTGGTAATCATAATGTTAAGACTAATTTGGGAGAAACACCTAACAAGAAAGAGGAAAGATCTCATACCTGCTAATTCATATGTAAATGTAACTTACAAACCATTTACAAAATTAATCAAAGCAACCATGCTGTAACATAAATAACCCCCCTTAACTCATTCATATAAGATAACCATTAGTTCCTCATTAAGGTTAAATATATGCAAGGTAACAAATGATCTCAATGATAAGCCATTACAGGAGTTCCTATAAAGCATCTCTCTTTCAATGGAGGTACATTCTCATATCTTCCCCTTCATGTATTTTCAAAACTTTTACTTTGCACAATCGCTTTTTTCCATCAATACCTTTATTTCAAAATTGCATCTTTATTAGAATACTCTAAAATGCATTGCTTGTATAGCAAAAACACAAAGAACTTCCCATGCTAGAAGTATTAACCTCCATCACTTGACGCACAAAACAAAAACTTGCAGACAATGTAGAGATATAACTGGAGATCCAAATTTATGATAAAATCAAGAACTTGAGATTCTTGTATTTGTACATAAAATGAATCAAAGAAAAGAAAAAGACATAAAATTTATGATATGAAATTTCTAACCTGAACGCAAGAGCGACCAAAGACACGAATGGTGGGTCTGGTCCAAGGAATCTCCTTGTTCAGATAATCAAAGAGTTTCCATGACTCATCCAATGTTAAAAACCGTGGAATATAAACAACTTCGCTCCCATTTCCCAGATCGATCCTTTGTCTCTTTGAAGTTTCCTCATCTGGGGTTGTACTTGTTGCCTCAGAGATTGCTTTGAACCTCAAACTCATCGGTGAAGATGAAGAAAACCAACAGTTACAATTTACGCGCCAACACAAACACCCACATCCCTTTAGTCTTAATGCAATTATGAGTATAAATTACTATTCTATTTCCAATAATATTACAGTAAAAAAAATGTTATTTAAAATATTCTTTTTTTTTACTTTAATTTAATTTTCTATAATTAATTTATTTTATTAATTATATATATATATCAATTAAATATTTGAAACAATATATTCTTTTAATTAACTATTAAAAATTATTTTGAATATTATATTAATTTAATAAAATTACGTATTTATAAAATCAAGTAAACATTATATTTAATATAAAAATTATTACATTTAATATAAAATGTCCTAACAAATATAAAAACAATAATAACACAAAAGTTAATGTTTAATTTGATAGTAATTTAATTTTTAGAATTAATATATTCTTCTAAAAAATGGTCAATTAATGCATTTCGAAGAGTATGATGAGTCTCTGTATTCTTGATTTGTCTATGTCAAACCAGAAAATTTGTCTATATAATCAAAATAATGATAAAATTTAATATATTGATTATTAAAATGTAAATTTATTTTGAAAAAAAAAAATACATTTAATATAATTTTTTTATGAACATGTGCATCAAATTTGATGCAACACTGTAAATGTGTACCAAATTGGTGTATGAAATGACGTTTCATTGGAGCCCATTTTTTCCTTAGAGATGCCCTTACATATCTAAGGCCTCCTTTGTTTCAATTTTCATCTCAATATTACTATCCAAAATCTATCTTATCAATACACATTTTTCCACAAAT
>WYDK02000068.1:115338-132764 GCA_009867345.2 Toxicodendron radicans
GTTTAGACTTTAGAGAGGATAAAAGAAAAAGGGTGTTTGAAGGAAGTTAGAGAGGAATGAAGCGTGAATTAAACTAACATACAACTAATCCCAAAATGTAGCTGTACTGTACATAATGTGGCTGTGGCTGTGACTGTGGCTGTGTGGCCTATCTACTTAATCAATCAAGCCTATTTAGAAAGATCTACACCCACAAAAGTCAATAGTAATAATCTTAACATCTACCACTACTAGTACTGTACTAGTACAAGGGTCACATTCAAATGGAATCATCGCCCCAATATTGTAACAAACACTAACATTCATTCTTACCATCTACCAGCTCCACTGCAACGAATGCCTACTGTTGTTATTTTTACATTTTGTGCGAATCTCCAGGACATTTATTAGTGTGTTTACAAAGTTAAATTGGCATTCATCTTTCTTTGCTTTCTGTCTGGCTAGAGTCGAGGCACAGAGTTGTGATACTGCATCGCAGCTTTGTATACTTATTGGGATATTGGTACAGCTTATCCTGCTCGCCTTGAGCCTGGTTTTCCAACTTTACGCTTCCACTCGCTCTGCACAGGGAAAAATATCCAATTAGAATCTCAAATGCATCAGCGTTACTACTCTAGCTCAGTATTATTGATGGATAAATGCATTGTTAAGAGTTAAGTACAAGCGGCTCATCATCAGATAGTTCAGCATCATCTTCCTCTGCATCAGCATCATCTTTCTCTAGATTTGCAGGACTAGTCCCACCATCATCAATTTCTTGATTCTCTTCAGTATCTGATTTATCCTCCTCATTAGCTTCTTCTCTTGTGCCTTTGCTTGATTCATCCGCTTCTTCCTCTTCATCAACTTTTGTTTCTTCTTGTGGGGCCGTCTCCACATCTTCAGCAAGTTTCTCTTCAAAATCCAATTTATCTTCTTCATCCGACTCCTCAGCATGATTCGGGCTCCCCTCTGCATCTTCAATGGGCCTTCCTTCGGAAACTGATTTCACTTCCTGGTCAGATTCCTCCCTGTCAGTAAGGTTCTCATCCTCCATGGCAGCTTGTTCATCTTCAGAATCACCTGGCAGACAAAATAAAATAAACAAACCCAAAAACCAAGATATTATGTATATGGTAGCTGCTAAAGTTTTCTCGGAAATGCAATACAAAGACTGACATTAATATGAAACAAATAACCTGAGTTCTTCATCTTAGGAATCTTCGACACTCTACTGCGTTTACGATCTGAAACATCAGCTTTCCCTTCGTCCTCAACTTCACTGAATTTGTTCTTTGATGCACTTTTTGGCCTATGCTTCGAGCTTTTCTTTGGGGTTCTCTTCCCTTTAACTCTAGAAAACAAAGATAAATTAGTGTATAACTACTAAAATAATAATAAACTTGTAAACTTGCACTGGGATGCAATGTTTTACTCACATCTTTGTTGATTTCTTACTCTGACGAGAACCACCTGAATTTTTGTTTTTCTGCCCGGGTGATCTATGATACAGTTAAAGAAGTAAAATGAGAATGATATTGTATTTGATTAACCCTTAGTGCTATTGCAGAGAGACCATTTATGCCACTAAACTTCACGTGAGTTCTATTTCATGGAAAGAATTTTTGCCAGTTTGTGAAAGAGGACTATTCAAAAACTTCTTTTAAAGGCAATACTTACACTTCTGCGGCAGGAGCACTCTTCCATGAATTTGACTTTGACTTCTGTTAGAGAAGAATGGTCAAGGAAAAACAATTAGAATTCCAGATCACCACTCACTGCATTCAGACAACTAGGGGGAGAATGGGATGGTTTGACTCAAGGAAAGAATGCTAAAGTCAAAAAACCTAAACCTTTGTAGGCTTGCGACCACTGTCAAGGAGCTCCCATCGCTCTTTATGTAAACGGAGAACTTCCACATCTCCATCATCATATAGTATCTATATATCACATCAGAGAAAAGAATCAGTGTTATTCCTTTAAGATCCCGCAAAAATAAGAGACAAATAATTGACTCGGTAGTCCCAAGATAAGAACTCAGAGATAAAGGGAGCAAGAAGGCGCAGCCTACCACATGCTTCTGTTGTATAGGGTCATAAGATTTAACAGTGCCTTCATAAAACCTGTTGATTTAACACATATTAGCATAGTATCTTTCTAGGAATAACTATTTAATTTCCAACAATACATTACATTCACACAAGGATGCAAGCATCGCATGTAGTCTCAATGCTGTTACTGAAAACAAGAAGCGTGATTAATATGGATCAAGAACAAGACCTAGAACTTAAATGTCAGCCAAAACAATTGCAGCAATACTTGGCATCTGTTATATCAAACAAACAAGACTTTTGAAGTCAATTCCTCCCCACCCCACACCCCCAAAAAAAAAATATTTTATTGGAAAGACAGACAAACTGTAAATTCCAATTATATTCACACAAGAATGCAAGCATAGTATGTAGTCTCGATTCTGTAATTTTCCCTTTTCCTATTTGTCTGCCTATGAATAGATAAAATACTTACTCCTTATCCATGGGCCACCAAACTTTTATTCTGTAACCAATCAAGTCTTCAATATTTACTCCACGGTTCTTTGTTGTACACTGAAGAAGAAAAAAAAAATCAAGTCACACAATTACACGTTACAAGTTATAGATGAAAAATAAACCTTTGAGATAAGTTTTCACAAAAGTCATCAGAAAAATTATATAAACAACGCCATAGCATCACAATACCATAGATCTCTGTCTGAGAAGTATAATATTTAAAGATTTTACAGAAGGAAAAAAAAAAAAGTAAAAACAAAATTTATGGGCAATCATTCTAAGCATTAGTTGGAAAAATCCAAATAAAAGAGAACAGCTATGATCAATATTGGTTGGGCAAGGAGAAAAAGACATTACCCAGGGGAAGGGCACAAGAAAATAAAGAAAAACATTGATGAATTCCAATCCAAACTGCAGTTATACTTTACTCACAGACTCAAATTATTCAGCCATACCATAATGAGCAGAAAATACCTTGACAAGCATACTTTTCAGCATATGGACATACGAAAAGATCAGAAACAAAAAGAATCAAAGAATAGCCAAACGATATCAAAATCAGCAGTTTAGAACATATGTTTTAAATTAAAATAATGATATTTTAAAAGCCTGGGTCAAGGTTAGCATTCCCAATGTATGTAAACGTTATAGTGCAGAAAACAATTAACAGTGTTTCACAAGAAGCATATAAATGAGGCTGAAAGAGATATCATTATCATTATGATTTAAAAGGATATGCAATCGCTGACCTTTGCCAATCCAGCAATGCTTCTTCTTTTACGCTTCTTGGTAGATCCAACGGGAGACTTTGAATTACTAATTGGACTAGTCTCATCAGTTTCCATTAGCACATCAGACTTCTGCAGAAGAGATAAAGACAAAGTTAAGATTCAAACCAATAACACAAGACATAGTGAATGCACCTCATGAAGCAAATCAACCAGAAGAGAGCTCACCTTCATATCCTCATCATCATCTGATTCCCCAACTTCATTTGCTTCATCATCATGATCTGTATCAGAACCTTTCCCTTTACGTTTTGATGAGAAGCTTCTCTTCCTTTGGAAGCCCGATGCCAACAAATCTGACTTGGTGTTTTTGACCTTTTTTTTCTCCATAGATCTTCTACCTTCTGAATCAGGAATGTCGGTATCCATTTTGATGGACGGAAATGAAGAAACCTTTTCTTCATGTGAATCATTCCCAGAAACTCTAAAAGAACCCTTTGAAGCACTCTTTGGAGATTTGAAACCACTATAAGTAGATGATGACCTTCGACGCTTAGGTACTGATATTGATGCTGCGTCATTGACTTTTCTTTTTTTACTTTCTTGATGCTCTAGATCCAATTTTGTTTTCTTACTCGGAGAATGTTTATGACCATTGCTTGATTCAAACTTATTAGAGCTCCCCAGATTATCCAGATTTATCTCCCTCACCATTTTCAGAATATCAACATCATTTTCAGCATTATTCACTTCAGCTGATGAAGACTTTTTCTTCTTGGCCTTTCCAGCCTTGCTTCCCTGAGATTTTAAACGCTGTATCATTTTCCCCAGAGGCACTTCATTTCCATCTCTTTCATCATCTTTCAGAGCCTCATCCTCAGCAATTTCTTCACCAACCTGATTGATCATAGAAAGAAAATTAAAAGCTAGTGACAGTTGCAAAATGTGCCAAATAACCTCATATAGAAGTAGCTGAGAGTTAACTCTAGAACATACCGGTTCATCAGGTTCTAACTTTAGCGACTCAAAGTGAGTCAAGACACTCTCATCAGCCAACCATGTTCGCCCTTCATTTGCCTAAAAAAAGCCATGATATGAACAGAAATGATATCACAAAAAAAAAAGGCCGAAAACCTAGCAAGTAGTAAAATAAAATTAATTTAGTTGTAAAATAGTTGGAGGTAGAAATATTTTGTAGTTGAGTTATTTCTTTTCTTCAGAATACATCAATGGTGCCAGAAATATACTAGTTAGTCCTCAGTAAATGATAAATCATTGCAATCAGATTAATCAGGCTGTAGATACGATAATAATTGAAATCTAACTATAAGCCAAGCACGTATTATTAAATAGTATCAATGTTACAGTTAAGAGCTTTACTTGATTGGATACTGTGTAATTAAAGCAAAGACTTAATCAATTATTACACCCCATGGCCTCTAAAAGTTCATATGGTATGATAGTTGATGCAAAAATTGCCACTTAGAAACCTAGTTTCTTACAGACAAACTACAGAGAAAATTAAAGACCACTGGATATTAAACAAGTGAGAAGCAAATGACGTGATGTAAAGCCAACACATAAGAGCTGATACAATTTATAACATCCAACCTAATAATGACAGTGAATGAGCAACTTTTACTTCCACATGAACTAGGCTTTCATAAATTAGACTAAGCCAGAAAAAGTTAAAACTTTCCAGGAGAAAACTTACCTGAGAGTCATCACCTTCTTTCTTTTCATATGGTTTGTACAGCATTGGGGGCAGAGAGACGGATGAAATCATCTCTTGTACATCATACTCCTTTTGTGATAAACGCTTTAAGATCGACAATCCAAGGTCACAAATAGCATGTGAATTCTGGAAATTAAACAATACATAAGCTTGAAGATTACATTTTTCCCAAGTTCTCGTGGCTTTCCATGTGCTCAAAAGTTAAGGGAAAACAATAGCAAACATATGAAGATGAAAACTTTATTCCCATACCTTTGACTTGGCTGCATCAACAATGTCTTCTGAGCACTTAATACTATGAAAAAGAGAGATTATTGGACAAATAATCTCCTTCTCCTTGTTGTTACTAGCTTCTGACTTGACATCTTCATCTTTATGAATCAACACAGAAATAATTAAGTACAGTCGCCTGAAAAGTAAAGAATGTCACAGAATTCATTAAGGATAAATCCCTTTTATACAATCTAAAAATAAAATCATTGATTCAGAATAGTTTGCCCCAGTTTGGATTAATCAATGAGCCATTCTCCAAAATCCATGTACCAATGCATTTATTGAATTAAAAAGAGTCCATGGGACCCCTATGCGTATGTGTCACTAATCAAAATAATAAAACAATTAAATATAAATAGTTTCCAAAAATACTCACAAGACAATAAAATGTAAAATTACACGTACCGGTATACCAATTCAAATGCTTTGACATCCTTGCATTCATCTATATTCGGACATGAATGATGCGCTAAAGTATGAACCACAAATGGGAGAATATATTCAGGATATGCTGTCAATGAATTTGCATCAGACTGCACAGGGATCTGACGTGCCTTCATCTGAATGATGTCAGCAAGGTTCTGTTTCTCCTGCCATTTCAAACAGGATATGAAATTTTTGCCAAAATAATTTCAAACATCCAACCATGGTGGAAAGCCTTACATTCAAGTCTAGCATAAATACCTCTTCAAAGTCAAGGGGCTTAGATTCAGATATACTAAATAAGAATGCACAAGCGTATTTTGCATCCAAAAGCCGGTCCTTTATATATTGATGAACTTTGCTGAGGAATAGTTTCTTAGCTTGAAGGAAAGATATCTACAAGACCCAAAAGTAAGGGCAAAGCGAATCAATTAAATACAAGAAAAGCAATCATTTATATCAAAAATATTAGATGCAGCGAGAGAAAATACTAAATGATCTCACCTCTGGAGTCCTCACAGTCAAGTGGAAGACATCAACAGGTATCTTCTGATCCCAGTGCTTTGACAAACGAAGAATTGCCTTCGCTGAAGCAAGCCTCAAATGGGCTTTATCAACTGAACTGTGATATGGCAAAAAGTTGTAATTCTACTCTTATCAAACTAGTGAGACATTCTAAGAGAAGCAATCAATAAAACCAGCAAAAGTATTATAATACAGCTTAGTTTAGAGAGAGAGAGAGAGAGAGAGACCCATGTGACTCATTTACCTTGATTCTAAATCTTCTGACATTTCACCAAAAGAAAGCATATTTCTAAGAATTCCCAGAAGTTCATCAATACCAGGGCGAAGGTGGGCATCTTTGACAGGCAAGTAGCTCTTGACCAATGTTTTAATTCCATAAATCTGCAAGTCCACCCAAAACAAGTTTGCATGTGTAACCCAATATAAAGATGATCCATTAAAAAATGGCCTCAACAAAAGTATCAGAAGATAATAACATATAGAACAATATCCCACAAGACATGAATCTACAGCAATCTTTATTATCTCAGAACAAACAATAAAGTTAAAATAAAACTCATTTAAAATGACATACCTTCAATAAACAAAGTTCACTTCTGTCATCCCAAGATGCTTCATTGTCTTCTTTTTTCTGAAACAAAGAAACACAATTTACATAAACTAACTATAGATAATGAGGTTGTAGAGGGAAGATACACAAATCCAGTGGACCTTGGAAAACATACATTGCCGCACCCAAGAATCTTGCTTTTTATGAATTCTACAATTTCACTCTCTCTAGTTTCGAAAACTGCCGTTGCAGTCTCTGCAATACATCCCAGAGATTGTAGAACAGCAGGCAAATGAGTCTTCTCCTCTAGCATGTCTACAAGCCTCTGGAAATTGGACAAAACACATCAAGTTTGGCATATATCATAAACATTCATATTAGAGATGATTTAATTAGCTATTATACTGGTCATGCATGAAAGAATAATATACAACCTTGTATAAAACAGAGAGAGACTTGAGCCCGTCATCTTTTGTTATTGCCGCTAGTGCATGTACAGCATACTTAGCCTGTCTTCGACTACCTTCTAAACAGAGCCTTTCCAGTACAAGGTCAACGGAACTGCAAGCAAGCAATAAGAAGGTAATAAGAATATACAACAAACAGGCTTTGAAAAGCCAATAACATCAAGAGTCACACCTTGATGACTGTGCAAGTTGTTCTCGAATGGTCCCACCAGCTTTTGCTAAAACATGCAAGACACCTTCTTTTATAATTTCGTTGTCGTCTTTCAGTAAATTTACCAGTTCTTCTTCGGTGCCACCAAGCAAAAATGGACTGAAGCGTGCAAGAATCTGAAAATGCATTGTGCATAACATTTTGAAACAAGAATTAGAATTTATTCTCATGGGAGAAAGAAAAGGACAATAGAAACAACTCAAGAAAGTATGCTATATTATTGAAGACCACAATGCTGCAAATTCTAAGTACTGTTGTAAATGTAAAAGTAAAACATATAAAAAATAACATTGAAAAATGGCCAGAACATAGTACAAAGACCAAGTACTGTTGAGATGATATTGCTTTAAAACCATATCGGCAAAGTAACATTATCAGAAAGCAAAAGCATACAACATGACAGATTGTAGCTGTAAGCATTGGGTGACAAAAGACAAGATTAAAAACAAATTTCACATAATGCCACACGCAAACTGCAAGTAAAGAAACATGCCAAACAGTAAACTAACAACAAAATCTATATGCATGAATACAATTATAAATTTAGGAGCACATATTTTTACCCCTAGTATATCCATGCAAGATTGTGTATATTGTGCGTTTCCAGAGGATTTTTGTACAGCAACCTCCAGAAAAATTTCTTTTACATGCTCCTTGTTAAAAAGTATATACGAACATTTCATAGAGAGAGTGCTCAGGAAATCATAAAGTCGGTGTTTTTCACCAAGTATTTTAAGCAAATCATCCTGCAAAATGCAAAACTTATATTAGCAAAATCAAACCGAAAAGAAAAGCAATGGCAGTTAGTGGATAGATAAAGGCTGATAAGATCACGTTTGCAATAGACAAAAAGAAACAATTACCTAGTTTAGCTTTATGTTCTGTCTCTTTCTTATTAGCAGGGTTAGCAAATAATCTCCATTATTAGTTACTCCATTTTATGGCAGATATATATATTTCTTCAAATGATTTACTTAAAAGACATGGGCAAAAATAAGTGCCTCAAATCCATTGCCAATGTAATTCCCACCTAGAGGATCTCTCAGTATCTTATTGCTTACCCGACTAGAACAAGCTTGATGAAAGCTAATGTTTGGATCAAGAATATTTGTCAATATCTTCCAGATATTAGCATCTTTCAATTGATCAAGAATCTGAAAATTCTCCTCAGCTTTTGTAGGCTCAGCAAAAGAGCGAGACATGACTCGGAAGCAAAACAAAACTTTTTTTTGGATCTCAGGGGCATCCCCATCCTGTATTTGAATGAGAACCATTTAGTTTAGCTCCAAAATATAATTCATAATTGTATTCTGTCTCTTCATTATTAGTAATGCAACTTCCAAAATTTGCGAACCTGATGCATCTGCCTAAAAGAGAGATACCTCTGCATCTCTTGCTGCAACCTGCAATCCAAGAGGAAATCCCCTGAAAATCAGTGCACAATCTATCAAATACACAAAAGTGAAAGATGAGAGGTCAAAGGTCATGTGATGCTCAATATCAAAACCAAGCATTCATACCGTTGTTTTTGCTCAAGTATCTTCTCAAGAGCCTTCATCATAACTCTGTCAAAGCCAGAGAAAACTCTCACCCAAAGTCTAACTCTATCTTTTACCGAGAACTCGGTTGGGAACAAGGAACCAGATAATATAGATTCAATTGTATCAGATCTGCAAAATGGATTCACAAGTTGGATAAACATAAATGAAAATATCCAAAAATTATCAATCGAGGAGCAAACACTTATAGTGCTTTTGCTTTACCCCAAATTGTCTCAATCAAATTGAAATCAGTCGTAAAACCCCTTAGCTTTGTAATAACAGAAAAGGAAGCATGAGGGTCCCACATTTAAACAGTCACAAAAAATATGGTTTCTCATTGCTAAATGCTAATACACTATGAAATACTTTAAGCCAGACAACAATTCTGTGAAAGGTGAACATAAATATTACCTGAAGTCTCTGTCATAGAAACACCTCAAAATTTTCCCAGGAATCCAATCAAATTCATTCTGATCTACTGAACCGTCAGAGGACCTCAGGCAATATACTCTGAAAACCTCAGCCAGCCTCTCCATAGTATAAATTTTAACAAGTAGCTGAAATTTTGGGAAGCAAGTCACTTCTATAATGAGAGAGAGACAGAGAGAGTTATGGACCAAATCAGTAAACACAAAGGAAACAATATACATACAGATTTGTCTCGAATACGCTCTGCAACTAGTTTCAGAGTCTCAACAGGAATAGAATTCAGAGCTTGGCACGCCACATCACAAATTACAGCAACAACTTGCTTACGCACATTTTCATCGTAGTCCAAAAGCCGGTCACACAGGACAGCTAGAAAATGTTGAACCACTACAAAATCAGCAGAGCAACACTTAACATTAATTCGACAGCAAATGCACAAACTTACAGAGAATTTGGGGAGCCTCAGCCCTGAAAGGATCTGACAGCAGGCAGCTCTTGACATGATCAAGGACAGACATACGAACTGCAACTACTCTGTCAGTCGACCTTTTCAAGAACTCTGAAAAGATAGGCTGAAATGCTTCTGTGTTAGAAGACCCAGGCAGAGCAAACAGATCTCCCACTAATCGCACTGCTTTTAAACGAGTGTCCAGCTGCTCAGTCTGCAGATGATAAAAAGGGTATACTAAGAAGCCATTCATCATGTAATCATCTTTAAACTATATTGTAGTCAGGAAAGTAAGATTCTGACAAATCTGTATCAAACTCAGGATGTAATAGTATTTGTGCTAGAAAATTAAACATGGAATCGATAATTACCAGCAACTCTCCAGTGAGGTACGGAACAACTCCTGATAAGATCTGAGGAGCACAACGATATATATCATAAATAACTTCATGGTAGTCAATTTGACTATTTTCTGGCCTGCTATCGCCTGACATTGATGACACAAGGAATTGTTTTATGCCAGCTTCAAGTTTTCCAGCACATTGCTTTATAACATTCATAGCAAGCCTCCTTGGGGTATCCTGGCAATTTAAGAACCAGAAAATAGGTCCTCATTCAAAGTAATACAACAAAGATTTTAACACAAAGGAAAATTATATACAACCCACAACATAAAAGCAACACAACCATTTCATAAGCAGGTAAACATTTGAAATACTTACACTTTTATTACGACCTAAGACAGACAATATAGCAAGTAAAAGATCTTCCTGAATATCCTCACTTTCTTCTAATAGAACAATCATGATTGTTTGCATTGATGATAAAACATTTTCTGGATGATCATCACTGCGTGAAAGGAGATTTCAGAGCAAAAGCAGTCAAATCAGTAGATATTACAGACTTTTGGGAGTCAACAAAGGTTTCACAAAAAAAAAATTATGTTAAAATAGACAATTATGCAAGAAAACAAACCTGGCAACATCCAAAAATGTACTGAACATTTGATTCACTAGATCATCACATTCAAGATCCAACATCACAACACATGACCTATATTTTGCAAGAGTCTCCAGAATGACAACTCTCCTTCCAAATGATGGACCACTGGTATCCTTTAACCCACTAAAAGTACCCACAATCAACTGAAAAGTATCCTGCCAAGAGATACCAGACCAATTAAAAAGGAATTAAATTGTAAATTTATTGGTAGTCTGAAAAATATAAACCCATTTCATTAACCAGTTGACCTTCATAAAGAAATGCACCTTGAGAACATCATCACTGTAAGGAGCTTCAGGTGCAGTAATCCTGGTTATCTCACAAATACAAGTTGCTACTAGAAGCTTGACATCCTTATCTTGATGCTTCAGAAATACTGGCTTGACAATTGCCTTAAGAAAAGGTTGCATTGCCTCTAAAATTGAAGCCGGTGGAGATTGGTCCAACTCAGACAGACATGTTGCAGCTTGCTGCAGATAGAGAAGAAGATATATGCACAATATTACCAAGTAACAAAATAGAATAATAATGAGTGCTAAAAAGTGGGTGCACATGTAAAGGCATCTAACTTGAATGTGGGTATTGTGGAATATCTATTCTATCATTTGTACACAAGATAAAGCAAATATCATAATAACTACTATACTTCAGATATAATGATAGAGAGTGAGAGAGGATCCATCCTACTTGAAACAAAGGTGAACAGGATAACCAGAACAAATATGAGAGTAAGGAAACTCAATGTTGATTATTGGATGGTTTTTAGCACAAGTAAGTCCTACTCTACAATCTTTATATGCAGCAGAAGAATATTCATGCTTCAATCCCTGAAACTTCAGGCCACATCAAAACCAGAATTGATATGTTTTATCACTAAGTAAGTTAATAGTGCCTTTCACCAGCCAGAAGGACAGCAGGAAACCTAGTAGTGATTGCCATATTTATGACTTCAAAATGAACAAGAGATTTGGCCAGTCAAGTAATGATGAAAAACAAAATAATTCAAACTTAGAATGAACATTCCGGTAAGATCATTGTTGTAGCTCTGTTGTAGACAAATAAAGACATGTTAAACTCTAAAACCACCCCTATCCACATCAGCACAAAACTAGTAACACCAATCGTTTAACATCATCAGCCACCAAACATATCATATATGTTGCACTTAACCACCAAGAAGCATGTTTCAACAATATCATGACCTCATTATCATATCAGAAATTGGTAATGTTTACTTCTATGATCAAAAACTCCTCAATCTCGTCGCAATTAGGCAACAATGAAACAAAGAAGCCTTCATACAGATAAAAGAAAGTTCCCGAAGTACAGTTCTTTTTCCTTTTTTATTTCCCTGTAAGCTACATGTTCAATAGAAAAAACATGGAAGAACTCTATGCAATTATAATTCCCAACTGAAAGAAAAGCCAATGTTCGTAGCAGACAATCACTTGCAAGTTCCTAAACTATCAGTCTGATCGAATCAGATATCATACAGATCAAAAGTTCCAAACCAAAAAATACTGAAAGAAACTACCCCGATTTAGGTTCCATCAGATCCACTCTCGCCATAGCAGCCCCATTTCCCTGGTGTGAAGTTGAAAACTGCCTAATCCATGGATATTTAAGGCATTGAAGTTCAATTCAGTTTGGCTCTATCCCTCTATTGTCAACGATCCAACTGACTATTCAAAGCTACAAACAGGTATCCAGCACATAATACGGTAGATTAGGTGCACCTTGCTCCTTAAGGTGGATCAAGAATACTTGAGCAAACTCCATAAAAATTTTCAGACCTAAAATCGTTAAGATACCAAAGGTTCCTAGAAAAGTCTGCTTATGGAGCAGCCGAACTAGAAAACTCTATATCAAAACTTAAAAATTAACTGAATACTATACAAGGTCTAGATAAACTACAAGATGGTCTGAGCAACATTATAAGGCTAACCAGACACACTAATTGTTTCTCCCAGCAAACCCACTTATCCATCCCAAATACTGTTGTAGCCGATTATAGAATACTATGTAAAGAATCCTAATTCAAGCCAATTTATTTATATTTTCACCAAAACTATATTTTTTAAACTCAAAAGATATAACAGAAAACTTATCAGAGAGACCAAATAAAAATATCTTGAATCTTACACTATACAATATCTATCACCAGCTGAACCAATTAACTTTTTTTCATCAATTTCCAAGCATGCAAGTAAACAGCAATCTTCTTAAATCAGCAAGGCGTGCATATAACCCTAGTTTGACTAATTTTGTCAAAATACCGTCATATTACCAAATTCACTCCTCCAAATTGAAAATTTTACCACAATCTCTTCTTCCCTCCTCCATACACAACAAATTGACACATAAAACTTCAAATTTTCCTCAGCTAACCCTAACAAAAAATCCTCACTCTCTTGAGCTACCACAAAACCATAAACCTCGTAACAATTTCTCTCGTTCACTTAACTTTCCACGAGTCTCCCCAAAGCCAAACAAAACAAAATTAACAGAACCAACAAACGAACTAACTAACTACCTACCTAGTAAACTCCTCTCAACAAAAATCGAATTTCGAAATAAAACTCGAAACGAATTAAACAATTGTTTGAAACAATATTCACAAATGCGAACCTTTAAGAGCTTGACGAGTGCGTCTTTGTTGGACGGAGGCGTCTCGAGCTTCGATCCAACCTCCTTCAGCTGCTGTTCAAGCTCTCCAGGCATTTTTTCCGGAACCGTAGCGACGTCGTTTACCTGAGAAACTGAAGCTAACTGAAGAGAACTGAAGTTGAACCACTCTTTCACATCGAGTCTCGGGGATAAATTTGGCAGAGAACGAGAGGGTTTCGTTTTTTTCTTTTTTTTCTTTTTTCAAAGTTTGGTTTTTTCGGGTCGAGGAGAGGAGCGTTTTCGAACAACGACTCGAAATGAGCTCTAAATGTAAGTGAAATCTACTCCTCAAGTGTTTGATTTTTATATCTGGGTTTTTGCTCTTATGCCCTTATATTTTTTACTATTCCATTTTAAACTGTCAGGTTTGTATTTTTCATTACGATCCTCCCCCTCTATGAAACATGTCAAAATTTTATAAGAAAACAAATGAAAAAAAAATCAATTAGGATTATTAATAAAAATATGTTACTATTACGAGTAGTACTACTCTTTCCGAAACTTTTTTTTTTTTTGTGACCAAAGTGTTCGAGTCAGATTACAAGCATCTCGACTAATCTTTGGAAGAAACTAGAAATGCAACCCACTATTATGGGCTCCCACTTAAATCGCAGATACTCAGATGAGAAATCGAACTTGAGACCGTGTGTTTATCCTACTCTTTCCCAATACATATCTTAAAAATTTAGTGGAAAATGATTATCATCATATATGTTGTTTACATATAATTTTTAAAATCATCACTGTAGTTATACGTTAGATTTACATTATTTAGAATGAGTTTTTGGGATATCTCTTGGGATGTGTATCATTATTTTGCTACAAGTACAAATTAAATATACGAATCTTATATACAACTGTTGTGATATTACTATTTTAATTTTACATCATTTATTAGCATTTATTTAGTATTTTTTGTGTTGTTTTTACTTTTTATATGTACACTTATTTATTTATTTTGTATTAGAGTTTGTATATAATGTTTTATATATAGTCAAGTTAATAACATCTACATTACCTTGAGGTTTCAACTTTTCACAAGCTCATAGAAAAGATTATTGGAGTAACACTTACACCCAAATTGTGATTGTTCTTAAAAGGAAGCTAACATATTGAGAGTAAAACTAGGGTTGTCACCCGAGTTGGCTCAGCTCGGCTCGTTAAAAGCTCAAGTTCGACTCGACTTGGCTACAATATCGAACTGAGTTCAAGCTTGACGAAAATCGACTCAACTCGACTAAGCTCGACACTGTTTAGAGAAAAAGTTGAGAAAATTGAGAGTTTTTTTTTTTTGGCTTCACTCGATTAAGTTTGAGCTTTCAAGCTTGCAAAGCTCGAGCTCGAACTCAAACTCAACATTGTAGCAACTGAGCTGAACTCAATTAGCACAGAGCTTGAGTCGATTACACCCTTATGTAATATCGTAACCTCTAAAAAAAATTAATGATTTATAGGGGTTGTCGGGTCACCGACTTCAAGCCAACCATGTTGTGTAACCAGTGTCAAACATGTGACATGGCTTATCTTTGCGCTACCAACATAAGAAAACCACCCGTCAACTATTTATTGTCATTATCGGCCAAGTAAAGACCAGCCATTACCATGATGTTCTTTACTTTCAGATATGGGGTTTAGGGTAAAGAGTAAAGGGAGGAAGAAAGGAGAGAAAAAAATTTAATTAGTTATTTATTTACTAGCCTCAAGATCGTCGAATTCTCGTCTCCCATAAGTACTAACAACATCGTTTCTTACAAAATTCATACCCTATCAACCTCTTCCCCATCGGTTGTCCCCATCTGTCATCTTATAAAACAATTATTCTTAAAACTAGGATATGGATATAAGAGTCAATAAAATTGTACATCAAGACATAATAAATTTTAACAAGGTAGAAAAGGTATTTTCTTAAGCATATTACTATACATACAACATTTCTTATACAATAAGATGTGACAAAATATGATTGGTTGATTTTAAATTAAAAATAAACTTTCACCTAATTATCTTTTGTCACATCATGTTGTATAAAAGTGTTGTATGTGTAATATTACTCTTTTCTTAATGATAAAGTTAAATCAACTCCAACACCAGATAACATAATGGGGCTATATGCTACACTGATCATCTTTTTTATGAATCTGTAAAAAGTTGAAACCTAAGGGGTGTAGGGTTATTGACCCATATATTATCTATTATTATTACTGTATTAATATACATTTATGATATCAAGAAAGTATATTAATTTTTCTAAAGCTTGATTTAGTAACTAATTAATTAAGTTTTCTATTTAAAGTGTGACCATGTATTAAGGCTTAGGAACATAAGCGAAAATTTTGTTATTCATATCTCAAATTATTTAATATGGAATATTATACTATTGTAAATTGGTGTTGTGTAGATTATTATTATTTATTTTTTTGTGTTTTGTGCAATATTTATATGAAAAGGGACGTGAATGATAAAAAATCAAAATAATTGGGGAAAATAAAGAAAAACGAAGGTCTGTGAGTGCAGTAGTGCAAACATGGGAACGTGCTTCAAGTACGAACGGTAAATGGAATTTAAGCACTTGGCTCGTGAAAGACTAGCTAGCAAATTACGCCCTACAAGTTAGTTAAATTTCATAAATACCCTTCCTTCCATCTCACGTGTGCAATGTAATTTATTAATCTTGTTTTATGTTTTATACGTTGTGAGTGACACGTCACGGGCAGGCAGACAGGATTTTTAAGTGTTAATCATTTCATTAAGAAAGAACAGGCTGGTAAACGACGTCGTGTCGTTTATCTCCATTTCCTTCCTTCGATCCTCGAAACAAAACCTTAGCAAAACCCTAAGCTTGAACACAATCAGAGAGAAGCAAAGCCTCTGTAAAACAATGGAGGGCACGCAAGAAAACGGCGAAACCAGCTTCGAAGAGCGAGTCAATCCTACTCCCAGCGGTCTCTCGAAAACCGCGCAAAAGAAGCAATTGAAACAGCAGAGGTACGAAGCGAAGAAGGCGGAGAAGAAAGCGCGGATGAAGGAGGAGAAGAAGAGAGAAGGTGAGAGAAAGCGAAAGGAATGGGAAGAGAAGCTGGCGAGCGTGACGGAGGAGGAGAGGTCTGAGTTGATCGAGTCGAGGAAAGGTATGAGGAAAGAGAGAATGGAGAAGCGGTCCGAAGAGAGAGAAAAGAAGATCCAGAGATTGAACGAAGCTAAAGAGAAGGGTCAAAACATTGTTATTGATCTTGAATTTTCTCATCTCATGACTGCTAGTGAAATTCACAGCCTTGTTCAACAGGTACTGTTATGATTTCGAAAATTGTGCCTTTTTTATTTTGGCAGAGCAAGTTAAAATAACTAAAATGAAAAAAAAAATGGTAATTGGAAGATCGAAAACGCTTGCATTTTCAGTTTTTTATATGCAATGTTCTGATGGTGAGCTTACTTGCATGCAAATTTCAATAATGTTTGATTTGTTGTGAATGAAATGTGCAGATTATGTATTGTTATGCAGTCAATGGAAAGTGTGCAATTCCGGGTCATCTGTGGTTGACAGGATGCAAGGGAGAGATGGAGAGCCAATTGAACAGGCTTCCAGGGTTTGATAAATGGATAATTGAGAAGGAAAATGGATCATACATTGAAACATTAAAAGATCGGAAGGACAGTATTGTGTATCTTACAGCTGATTCGGAGACGGTGTTGGATGATCTGGATTTAAGTAAAATTTATATTGTTGGTGGGTTAGTGGATAGGAACCGTTGGAAGGGTATAACTATGAAGAAAGCACAAGAGCAAGGAATTCAAACAGCAAAGCTCCCGATAGGAAATTACTTGAAGATGTCCAGCTCTCAGGTACCATTTGGTCTTAGAACTTTTATAGCCCAAATCTGGCTGAAGAAAACATCAAATTG
>WYDK02000068.1:140074-152704 GCA_009867345.2 Toxicodendron radicans
TTTTGTTGGACAAATAATGGCAAAAACCATTCATGTTAAGATCCAAAGAGGGTATAAAATCATAAGGGTTATAGACAAAAGTTCACTAGAATGATATCAAGGTAACGAGACAGGTGCCTACCATTTTAAGGATTAAGTTTGAGAAAGACAAATTAGTCGCCAGGATCTTGAGATCACTTGGTGCATGGCAAAGGTTTAAACGATAATAACTTCTTCCATATTTACTCATTTTCAATCTTGGGAACATTATTTAGTTAATAAAGTTTGCGGCATTTCCGGGAGTAACTTAGTCCATTTTTATACAAGATGTCCAAGTCATGAAAATATGGGCATGTCTTACTGTTCTCAGGATGCTTCTTCCCATTGCCCATTGATTTTCTGAAGTACTTATTCATGTTTTCCCATTTTTCCTTACACTTCTTGGCACTCCGATCATAGCCCATATTACGCATACCAACAGATATCTCGTCCCATTTGGAGCCTATAACATGAAATTTATGTTCTGAAGCAGTTCGAAGCATTATGAGGGCTTGTACTTCAGCTTCTGGCCATCTTCTGCTAGAATCACAGGCTTCCAACCAACTTCTATTGTTTGGATCACACATGATGTCATTTTCAGTGAGATTTCCAACATCTTTAGTTTCATTTTCTTCCACAAATGAGACTGGTCCCGGCTGCGGAATTTGAATTTCATGGCCTAAAACATTCTGGATAAAGGAAATGAGTGCTATGCTACGAGACATTTCTTGCGTTCTCATCTCCTCTTCCCTTTTCATCCTTTCCATCTCTCGCTGCTTCCAAGCTTCTTCTCTTATTATTCTCTCCCTCTCTCTTTCCTCTACCAATTCTATCAACTGCTTATGCATTTGCTCTTGCTTCTCCATTATTCTCACCGCCAAACCTTCAAGTAAACTCTCAATCTTTATCATTGTTTTCCTCTTCCTCTTTCGCATCCCAGGTTCTTTACAGTTAGCCAACAAATTATCCCCATCATCATCTGAAGATGAGCTGAAAACAGAGAACAATCCATCAACTTGAGGTCATTCTACGATATTGGTACAATTATCAGGCTGAGGGAGTTGATACTGCCCGATAAGGATAAAGTAAATTTTACAATAACTGATCATCCTCATCCAATGATCCACGTATATTCTGCTATCACAGAATTCTCCATCAATTTGATTCTTCAAGAAAAGTAGATAGAGCATCAAACTCACAAAGCAACTACGCAAGGAATCATGACATGCACTCAGAATCAGCTAAAAAATCCTAAATTCACAATAAAGTAACAACAACAACTACCCAATTGCCAGTGTGAATACCACTATAACAACTTCAAAGTCAGCATTTGAGACTAAAACCTACAAAATCACTACCAAATGACCACCAAACTCAACTAAACACCCCCCAAAAGTCCTTAATTTTTAAATTAAAACAAGCAGAAAAGTTAAACCCTTTCCTCATTCTCCATCCTTCTTCCCATCTGTAATGATCCAAAAATGTATCCTTTTACCATTTTGCTTTTCTACCTTTACATACATTTCAAAAGGTAACCCCTTTTTAAAAGAAGAATAAATTATCAAACAAAAACCTATAAAAAAATACAAAACTTTCTGAATAAAACAAAAAACACCTAAAAATAAATGATTTATTATTGAAAAAAAAAAAAAAAAACTTAAGCACATAAATACCTATAGTCGTCCTCCCAACTACACCAGTCAGCCTTCTGCTCCAAACTCTCCTCGACCGAACCCGACCCAACCTTTTCAGCCTCCAACAAAACAGTAGACTCTCCACTTCCGGCACAGAGATATTCGGCTAGAAAACTGGAAGGATCTTCCGCCGGTGACCGCCTGATCGGTCGCAGCTTTTGCGGTGGTTCATATTTGGCTGATTCAAGCGCAGACGTTAGATCTAACGATTCAGGAAACGGCGTTATCTGTTGCGGGAAATCGTTCGGGTTCGGCTGCTCGCCGGTTACCGCATCCATTTTTGTGGTAAAATTTTTATTGGTGAAATGTTGCTAGTAAATGTTCCAAGTTAAAAAAAAAATATATATATATATATTATATTACTGATTTCTCCCTCTTTTTCATAATATTTACGGGAAATGCCACTCTGACGTGGCAGCTTTTAGTCCTTGCAGCTTCTATGGCAATTTGGCCAACCTAATTCAATAATTTCCCGGAAAAAATGAGGGAAAAAGATAAAATCTTTTTGGAAATTAAATTATTTTCTTGGAAAAAAAAGAAGTAAGAACCTTTTGATGTAATCAATGAATTGACTAACGTAACTGCCCCACTCGGTGACTTGAGAAAGTTATTCGGGACAAGTCATGTCTGGTCCTTGGAGTCGTTGATATGGAGAGTCCTGTAGTTGATAGTCTTTGTTTTGATGCTGTTTTTTTTAAGTATGATCAGATCGCTGTCTAGATCTGCATTGGTTTGTTCTCCATTTTATTGCCAAAGTTTCTTGTTTTCTGCTCCCAAGTTCACTGCTGCTAAACAAGCATCGTTTTCAGGTATTTTTGCTTCATTTTAATGGTGACTGGTATTGTTTTTTTTTTAATGGATTAGTGAAACATTTGGTGATTAGGCAGAAGAGGAGGGTGTTTTAATCTCAGAGCTATGTCGGCTTCATCATCCCGTACGGTTGCTGAAACTAAAGTGCAACAACAGGAGATTAAATTACTTAATGGAGACCATGATAATTATGGAGGTGTTGTTATCAAAATGAAGGACCCCATGGATCCTAATCTCTTTGTTTCTATGCTCAAATCATCAATCTCACACTGGAGAAACCAGGTGACTCCTTTATCTAGGTCAATCATTAATTTAATTGTGGGGGTAGACTTTGTACTAGGCCCAACTCTGTCAATATTTCGTTGACACAACGTGTTGAAATGTTTTAATTGACACAAACACGAGTTTTATTAGAATATTGTATTACTGGACTATTACTGCCGTATAAGAATGGTAGTCATATATATTTTTTTGTTTTTGGTGTGGATATGGTAGTCATATCTTTGTCTATCTTTTTTGGTGATTTTACAAATATTATGACTTATTGTAGGGCAAAAAGGGTGTTTGGATCAAATTGCCTATTGAGTTAGCCAATCTTGTGGAACCTGCGGTTAAGGTCGGTCTTAGTAAAGTAACTTATGCTGAATTTTAAAGTCTGATTCTTCTGTTTATGTGTTTTTGGTTTTGTCTGTTCGAGTTTTAATATGTCATATTGCTGTGCAGGAAGGATTTTGGTTCCACCATGCTGAGTCAAGCTATTTAATGCTTGTATATTGGATTCCTAGAGGGCCTCATACTCTTCCTGCCAACCCCTCACATCGTGTGGGTGTCGGTGCATTTGTCATGAATGAAAAGAGAGAGGTATTTTTCCCTGCAATTTGTCATTGCAGAGTGGCTTCCTTTCTATGATAAAGTGCATAAATTAAATTATTGCACCAAGAGTATGTTGTGTTCCCTGATATTGTTCATAAATGATCTTAATCATTATTGCCTGCAACCTTTTTGTTTTGGGATTCCTTCTGGGTAGGGAGGCCTGCTTATGCACTTGCAGTGTGCTCTTAAAGCATGAATCAATTTACATCTTGAAGCTTTATGGAGGATGCTTCAAAGTTGGACTGCTCTTGTTTCTTCTTTGATTTGATTATGCAATGTTTCAAAATTTCTCTTTTTTATATTTTTGCTTCTTAAATAACATAATTTTTACTTTATTTTTTTGAAACTTTATCAAGTCGCTGATCTGTAGATCGTAGCCTTTTGCAAGGGTGATAGTCATTGTTAAAATGAACTAATGATGAATTTTTCAATGAGTTAACAAATGGTAAGTGGTAACCAACAATTTCAATTTTATAGTATGTTCGTTAAGTGCTAGTGTCATATGCGCAGTTCAGTTCGTACATTTATTATATTGTACAATGGCTCCAGGGCTTCTAGCCACGATGCATCTTCTTGCTAGTTTCTCTTAAATTCTTGATCCAACTATCTTTTCCCCTTCTTGTATCCAATAATTGGGCTACACCAGGGAGTAGTACTCTTCCTCCTTTACTTGCCCTTCTGGGGTTTAAACCCAGGACTTAACTTCTCACAAAATCCTTGGAGGCTTATGCCTTTAGGCCTTGGCGCCATCAGCCTGATCCTTTTTTTAAAATAATAATAAAAAAATTCATTTAGGCTGCTTCTCACTTTTCCACTTTCCTATTTTCCTGAATTCTGTTTCATGGACTACTGCAAAGTTTCACTCAAAGCTCATCACTTAGTTTAGTTATAATTATTATAATCTTAGTTGCCGACTCTGGCACAAACAAGATTATGATTAAATTAGATACAATCATCCTCTTCATCAATGTTTTTTTTTCCATCTAATGTTTCTGTAGGGTAGTTTTTATTATTTCAAGTGTCGAGAATTCATCCCTGAATCTGTGCTAATTTTTTACTCATTGTATCTGGCAGTGGCAGGAAAGAATGGCAAATCTCATATACTGTAAAATTTCTAGATTTAGTTAGTAGATCCTTTTTGTATCTCATTTTGTAGATTCATTATTTATTCCATCTACTGTGAACTTTCTATATTTAGTTACTAGATTCTCTTTGTATCACATGTTGCAGATTCATTTGTCTTCTCCTCAACTGTTTTTTTCTCTTCATTCCTTTGAACTTTTTAGTGTGCACTTGTCTTTAATCATTGTTTACTGTTGTGCTGGAGTTCTCTCAGTGGCTTTAATCATTTATTTAAATTTTTTGTTTGCATATGTCAATGATAGGTGCTAGTTGTCCAAGAGAATAGTGGTAGATATCGGGGGAAAGGTTTTTGGAAGATTCCTACTGGAGTTGTTGAGCAGGTACATATATAAGAGTTAGCATTTTGTTATAGTGGCCTTTATTGTATATTTCTCCACTTGCTGAGCTTTATAGTGTCCAGGGAGAAGATATCTGTGCGGCAGCTGTAAGAGAAGTCAAAGAAGAGACATCAGTAAGTATGATTGTGTTGATCTATATATCCAATGAAGTAAGAGTTACAACATAGGTCGTGTAATTTGAGCTTCTTGAGATACTAGTTTATTGTATCAATCATACTGTTTAGTGACTCAGGTTTTTGTTGATTCAGATTGACGCTGAGTTTGTTGAAGTATTGGCATTCAGGTATGGAGTTCACTTGAAATTAATATTGTTATGCAGAATCAACCTACTTTGTTCCAAGTTAAAAATTTATGTGTCCTTTCTAAAACTAGGAACTTGGCAAACTTTTTCCCATATGCTCATATAGTTAGGTCAGGTTGTCGGTCTGTTGGTCAGATGCTTATTGCATGTACATATTACCATCCTTTTGAGTTTGGAAACTGCTACTCAAAAGGACAACGGAAAGCAATATGCTGTTATTGCTCTCTATGTTTTCTACATATATGCTCCAGTATAAGAACCTCTTCATACTGCATAGTTGGATAAAAGTCACACACTATATCAGAATGGAGAAAACTAGATTAACTTTCTTGTTTTTCAATTTTCATCACTTTCTTTGAAATTATATTCTTCTCATTCTTTACAGACAAAGCCACCGATTGCAAACGTACTTCAACAAATCGGATTTATTCTTCTTGTGCATTTTGCGACCCCTTTCCTTTGATGTTAAAATGCAGAAAACTGAGCTTGAGGCAGCCCAGGTAATTATTTATTCAAAATGGAGAAATAATGATAAGAATTTTTTTTTTTTTTTTGGCTTGTGGATGTGGATGACAATATTTAAATGTCTAAGTTTGCTAACTTTCCAATTTATCGTTTATTGCTTTCTAATTCATAATTTTAGACTAAATTTTCGAAGGTTATCATATTTTCAAGTAATTTGATCCTTGCTCAAGCTCATAAACAGACTTGACTCACATGGTTGTTTCTAACTACCTGCAGTGGATGCCATTGGAAGAATATTTGAAACTACAATACGTCCAAGAGCAGGAGCTTACTAAGTACATAATTGATTTAGGGTTGGCAAAAACAAATGGCAGCTACCATGGATTTTCTCCCGTGTCAACCACATCAACCTTCTCTGATGAAAAGAACTTCTTATACTTGAATACTGCGGACCTCAAGCGCAATAAGATTTCATCAAAATCATTTGAGCAAGGGTAATACCAGGGCTGTCTCAAGAACTTTTGTGATTCTAGGCAAAAGTTACTTTAAGAGCCTTTTAATAATATAAGCATATATTAAAAAAATTATTTTAAATTAATTTTTCTTACTTTTTGAGGTGCAAAATCACTAATTAAATCTTTGTATTTAAATTTATAAACCAAATATTTTTTCAATTGATAATATAACTAAATTATCTAATCTTTCTTGTGACATGGTTGAACGTAGATAAGATTTTATTAATTTTAAATTTGAAAAACATTTTTTTTTACTGAAATTACAGTAATATGAATAGTTAATAATATTTTATAAGTTATCCATGCTTTAAGAAAATAATTCATTTTTTTTTAAAATATAGTATCTTAAGTGGTGTTTTAATTTTCACGTTTATAATTTCTTTTAAAACTTTTAATTCTGAATATAAATCTAAACCATCAATATTAAAGAGTATGTCAAGTTTTAAAAAGTTTTCAAAGGTCTAAACATTTTTTCTTCAAATTATCATCATCAAACAATTTTAGCTTTTCTATATTATGAAAGAAACAAAAATTATAACTATGTATTTCAAATTGTTCAAACCTATTTTTAAGTGAGGAAATGACATAATCAACTAAATATGTGAAATAATTTATACTAAAATATTATTCGGAAGACAATTTCCTCTTTTCGTTTTCATTCTTATCAAATTGTTTTTTTTTATCTTTATTATGCGTTTTTCACGAAATTTTGGTTTTATATTTGTTTGCTCTGTAATCTCTTTAGTAGAAATCATAGAATATGTAAACTCATTTATTCTATATTTTTCAAAAAATGAAACAAGACATTTTAATTGATCTATTGTAACAACAATGTCCATATTTTTAGATTGTAAATATTTATTAATTGTATTAACAACAAATAACATTTCCTACCAAATAATCATGCCTAATATAAATTAAAAATTTTCAATTTCATATGTTACTAAAGAAATAACTTCATTTTTCGTTTTAGGATCTTCACTACTTTCTGTTAATTGATTATTTTGTATACCTAATATATTTTTATAAATATATGTAACAATTTATAATAAATTTGAACTTTTTTTGGGATCCCTTTGGCTGGTTTGGGTAAAAAAAAATATAAAAATTGTAAATATACTTTAAAAAAATTTCTCCATTTTTGGGCTCATTTTTTGCTCTATTTTTTTAGGGTCCTAGACAAGTGTCTCACTTGCTTATGTGTTAAGCTAGACCTGGGTACTAATCAAGGTATTTTTAAAAAGACACCTCCTAAAAGAGTACAATATTTTGTTAAAAGATACGATGGAGGGGTAAAATTGTCTTTTACTATTTATTATTATTATTTTTTCTAGAATGTTTTCAGACTTTTTTATTTGTTTCACACCAACTTGCTCTGAAACAAATAGCTATATAAATGATTTATGACATGCATGTACACTATTGTTCTACAGGCAAACTATAAGAGGATGTTCTTTCCATATTTTTGATGCCATCTTTCAGGAGTTTGATACGATGATTACCAGAAGTTGAACTTTGAGTTTTGTTTCCATTGCTCTGGTTAAGCTGAGGTTTCATAGTGTCACGGGCCAAGAGTTTCAACACAGCAGAACGGCCTGTGCGGCACCCCAACTTCTCACGAGAGGGGGTTAAGCCTACACGTACTCCTCTTATCGACTCGAGGTCTACTGGTTTCGCCCTACTATGGACTCATCAGGGAAGTGGCATCAGCTCCCGACCAGTTTGTGCATGGATGGCCTAATCCCGTCTTCATAACTATGAAGAATAGCTCATGCACTCCTCTTCCACGGAGCACCTCCCTCCTAAAGAGTCTTATGAAGCATCGACACTATGCTAAGAAGAAACACATCTGACGTTTCAGTTGTCACACCCATGCGAATGCTTCGCGAAACCACACAATCTTGTATGCTCACCACATTTGCTACTCTTGTCATGACATTGCGGAAAAAGGTTGTGACACTAGGCATGATTTGATGCCTTAATGTTGCTACAAATGACTCGATTGGGTTGTGGGGGCTCATTGTTGTGCTTGTGCATGGTGTAACACCAATGCTGCCCATTGCCTGTTGAAGGCTTGTGGACAAGTCATTTATGCTTGGGTGAAGCTGAGCTTCTCCCGTGAAAGAAATTTTCAGAAACTAGCACATATTGAAGTTAACATAGATGTATGTAAGTTTATTACAGTAGAAAGTGAAATTTAGCATTCAATGTACACAAAATCAATATTGAAGCTTTTCCTTCAACTTACAAAGCCATTTGGATAATGATAAACTATAATCAGGAAACAACTTAATACCAAAACATCAACAAAATAATCATCTATGATCCATATAGGTATAAAATATCAAGCTATATATGATCTGTTCATCAGAATCCTCTATGGATCTGGCAGTGGAGCCTCTTCTGGGAGTCGGAGTAGCTAGGTTGAGTAACACAAATATGGTGGCCTCCTCTAGAGCTATCAGTGGTTTGGGCCGGCCCAAGACACTACATGACATGACACGAATTTAGGTACAGCACGACACGACCCACTATAATCAGTGTCGTGTTTGGGCCTTAAAACAAGGTCTGACACGACACGACACGAAAAAAAAAAAAAAAAAAACTTGTATTTTCTAATGGGGATGTAATAGTTAATGTTAATTCTTAATCCTAATTTCTAAGTTTTTATTTGTAATTTAAATAAGTTATAACTTATAAGTAATAAAATGTTGAAATTCAATTAATATTTCAATGTCTCATTATTTTGTTTTATTTCATTATAATTATTACATAATAAATCAAAGTTACCATAATTTATAAATATTTAAAAAAAAAATTGAAGAAAGGCCCACAACACGTGCTGTGGACCTTCAAATTTTATAGGTCGGCACGACATGACACGAATATGAATGGAATAAGTGCGGTTTTATGCATGGACAGGTGGCAGAGTATAGCTGGAAAGCAGGGGAATTCTGTTTCACAATTGAGAGGACCTGGAGAATAAAGAGGAGGAACGAGCGGAATGCAGATTATGAAAAAAAAGATAGGAGGATTTATGGGGCGGAGGTAGCCCTTGAAGTCTAGTCAATTTTACTGTTGTTTTCAGTACTGAATCTTATTTTTCCTGCGTTAGCTTATTATTGTGTTGTCTTGTTTGCGACTGTTATTTGTTTTGACTGAATTTTAGTTGAGGAATCCATCAACTTTTCTTGCTCTTTGGCTGTTGTGTTGCTATTGTTTCGTTGTTTTATTGAACATTAGAAGGTGTTCTATCAGGTACTAACCTAGGTATCCTTAAAAAGACACTTAACTTCCCAAAGGATTTTGAAATCATTATCGACACCTCTTAAAAGACTATAATGTTCTGTTTTTTTTTTGGTTTTTTTTTTTTAATCCTTTGGGAGGTTAGTTTTTGTCTGGTTGTATGTTTCAATTATAATCATAACGATTTGTGACATGCATTTACACTATTGTTCTACAGGCAAAATATAAGAGGATGTTCTTTCATATTTTTGGTGCCATCTTTCAGGAGTTTGATACGATGATTACCAGAAGTTGAACTTGAGTTTTGTTTCCATTGCTCTGGTGTAGTTTTTCTTCTACCTCCAGTCTACAAGGATTCATAGGCAGACCACTGTTAATTTGCATTTTAACAATAAAAGTTAAACTTTACAGTTTCTCACTGCAAAAAGTTTGGCCGAAATTTTATCTTCAGTGTGCATCGACTAAGAAACGATAAGCAGAGATGTACGGTAATCATACATTATATATACTTACATTACATACGTGGAAGAAGTAGTTGAGCAATTGTGTTGACAACAGCCAAATTGAGAGGAAGACAAAATACAAATGGAAGTGTTTGATCTTAGTCTGTTTCCCAGTTTGGGTAAGTCGTTCCATGCCTAATACATACAAACTAGTAAATATGTGTATGCATACCCATTACCGGGCATGGTTCGATGCCCCTGTCTCATGGCAGTAACGTTGTGATTGAGTCTCATGCTCAAGCTGTCGATACGAACACTCATGATAGGTATATAGCATATGATGCCTATACAGTATCGATGTATGGTTAAGCTGAGGCATCTCGGGCAAGATTTGACGTATCAATGTTGCTACAAATGATTCGGTTGGGTTGTGGGTGGTAATCGCTGTGCTTGTACCTGAGCTTCTCTCACTAACACATACCGAAGATAGCTAGTTCACTTTAACAGAGATGTCTATATATACGTTTATTACAGTAGAAAGTGAAATTTATCATTCAATGTACACAAAATCCATATTGAAGCTTTCCCTTCAACTTACAAAACCATTTGGACACTGATAACTATAATACTGTAATCAAGAAACAATTGAATACCAAAACACAACAAAATTATCATCATCATTCATCTATGATCCATATATATATATATATAGGTTTTAAAAAATCAAACTATGTATGATCCGTTCTTCAACCTAGCTACTTTGGCCTCCCAGAAGAGGCTCCAGTGCCAGATCCATACATAGAATGATGGTGATGATGCCCATATGATCCCATCATCAACATAGTTCTTGACTGTAATCCACTTCCAGTATTCATAACACTACTCTCTCCTCCTCCATCTCTCTCACACTGTCTCCCCAAAGCAGTCTTTTCACCCTCCATCTCTCTAAACTTCTGCAAATATATCTTCAGTGGCTCAACATACTCTTCAAATCCCAACGTCGTCATTGCCCACAACAGATCATCTCCGTTTATCGTCTTCCTCTTCTCTCTCTGGCACTTATCCGACGCCTCTCCCGTTATAAAACTTATGAACTCCGATACACACTCTTGCACCGTCTCTTTCGCGTCCTTCGAGATCTTCGCATTCGCCGGCAACGCTTTCTTCATTATTCTACTCACGTTTGCTATTGGCAAGAACCTGTCTTGCTCTCTTAGCGATGACTGATCACTACTGGAGTGGCCTCCTCCTCCTCCTCCTCCTGACTCGTTGTCTGAGTCAGCCATGAATCAATCAAACTGAGTGAGTGAGTTGTTCGAGTTTAGTGCTTCAAGTTGAGTGCTTTAACGACAAAGATATGTTGTTTTGTTGCAGGTAGAGAGAATGGTAAGTTTGGTGACTTTGGTCTTTGGTTTTTATATTGCATTGTCCACGACCTTTGGGATGATTATGGTCCGTTCATTTACCGATAAGTTTCTGACAAGTTTCCCTATTTTTGGCCCTTGGATCACTCTCCTAAGAGTCAGCCTCAACCGTTGATTGTGTTGCTGGCCAAATGACTTTTCCGAATTGACACATAAATAACATGATACATTGTTATTATATAAATATTTATATTTAACTCAATATATATATATATATTTTCAATTAAAAAATATAAGAAAATGGTAAAAAACGTTATATAATAATTATACCCGTTTCACATAAAACTATAAATCATTTTTATAACACAAATGTGTCACGACCTTATCTAAAACTTTCTAGTAACAAAGTCTACAAGTGATAGAAACCATGAAGAAAGAGAAGAGAAGAGAGGTTTAAACCCTCCGTGCATGAGGGAATTGTTTTCTCCTCTTTTAAATGAGTTCTACTCAAACCCATTTATCAAAATCGATACATATGTCGTCATCCTTACGATTGTCGACGAGCATTTGAATGTCGATTAAATTGGTAAAAGCCTATCGATGAATTCTTAATTTAGGGACCCAAAAAAATAAACCCAACCAATCAAATTGGTTTGAATTATTAATTAATACCCACATTGGACGGTCCTGATCTTGCAAAGTGGAACTTCGTGGAGGGTCCATTTGATGGGAATCAATAGGTAGTACGTGGTTTATTGATGATTATGGAGTTGACTGAGGTTTGATTAATTTGTTTTTTATAATTATCTGAAACACATGATCATAATATTCAGATGAATTTTGAGGATCTTGATTAGTAGCACTTGGACTTTTGAATGTTGGGAGCAGGAGTTCCACTACAACAATACTGAGTGCTCAACAACCAACAACCACCCATTTTGTTTCTTATAAGAAGAAAGTTACACCGACAGATAGTTCTATTAAACCCTAAACTCTAATACGACAAAAGTAAATAAAGTCTCTGGATATGGATCATCTCCATCCTGTCACTTCCATGGGGTCAAGCTTAGCTCTTAAGCAATTGAAAGAATGATGAAATCTGGGTCAACTCATCAGTCTCTGCATGGGCCCTCAGACTGAGATGCTCAACCCCCTCCTATCAAATTACTTTACCAAAGCTTTTTAAACCAATACATCCATATCCATCAGTTTATTTTTGGTTTTGGTTTACTCTTGTGTCCCCTATAGGCTCCAATGGTAAAAGATGGCACCCTATATCTATCTATTGAAAGCTTCTCCATTCATTGATGTTGTAATCACACTGTCTTATAATAATAATATTGCTTCAGCAGATTACAGTAGCTCTTACCCACTGATGGGAAACTAAATTAATTAATGCAATGATTTCTCTTCAGTTCAA
>WYDK02000068.1:152804-166941 GCA_009867345.2 Toxicodendron radicans
CTTCAGCAGATTACAGTAGCTCTTACCCACTGATGGGAAACTAAATTAATTAATGCAATGATTTCTCTTCAGTTCAAGACTTTTCTAATGTTGGATCACTTTACACGTAACTCGATTACTCTTTAAATATAGTTAGCATAACATCCTCCCGCTATAATCATCTGTTTAAATTTTAGAAGTCAAAAGAGACTTTAGGGTGTTCGGACCAGCTTGTACGTACCTCGAATAATCCTTGTAAGTGACTAGTACAATATCACACTGTCATAATCATCTGCTTAAATCTTGAGAGACAAGGAGATTTGAACCTGTGCGTACTTGAACCACATATCCCAACACTCGTTCTATCACAAAGAGTTATCCAAGGGATTGGGCCTTAAACTTCAACTACATGAGCAGGAAAATTGATTGGCCCATTTCTCCTTCATCTACATGGGCCGGGCTTAAACTTATTATTATACTTATCTTAAGAAAATAATAACATTTACACCTTAACTTTGAACATATGCTCAAAGATGTAAATAACTGTCGACAAACATGGCAATGAAAAGAAGACGAAAAATAAATAAACTAGGTACATTATACGTAATTTCAATATGGTAAAAGTACTATAGTATTCCCAAAGAACCGTAACATTGTTCTTCTCCACTCCATCATGTGATACTCTCGTGTTTAAACACTTGTTGCTACCAGCTGTCACAAGTCATACACTTACTAAATAAAGAATACAAATGAATTATTAGGGATGAACATGGGTAAATGGTAGAATCGGAACCGATCCTGTGAAACCGGCTATGTGCGGGTTCGGTTCCGGTTCTACCACTTTAGGAATCGGACTCGAAATTGAGGTTCGGGAACCCGAGGTAAAACCAACAGATACACAAGATGTATTTATAATTTTTATAAAATGTTGGAGGTGTATTTGTAATTTTTAGGGGTATATTTATTATTTTTTAGACTATTAGGAGGTATTAGTAAATTTACAGATACCCGGAATCGGAACCGAAACATGTAACACAGGTTTCGGTTCTTGTTCCAGTTCATTGGAATTGAGTCAGGTACCTGGACCCAAACCCGTTTATCGATCCCTCTTAATCGATCATATTATCATCATAAGAAGTTAATAAATCATTTTACAGGGGACATCTTCTTATTAGATTAATGGTATGCTGTATGCTTCAATATGGGCATGGACAAATCCATCACTCCCACTGACTCTCTTAATATTCTCCCTCAAGTATCCCTAATTTTACTCCACCCACTTCAACCTTTTTTCAATGTGTAATCTTTAAACATTTTTGAGGTGTATAGATTACCCACCTACGAACCCTAAACATCAAGTAATTAATAAAACCAAAACAAAAGTAGAGAATTGTGCAGTTGGGATAGGCTTGAAAATGTATAGCTTCTTCTTCTTCTTCTTCTTCTTTCTTAAGGCTTTGGTAAACGAATGTTTTTGTGCCTAAACCACATGAAACTTATAATTATAAGCATACATACGTAGAAGATAAGAGTAGCTTACCAACCTACCTTTAGCGTCCAATCCAACTTCCCAACTTTCTATCTTTCTTCTGCATGCCCTCACTTTTCTACCCCTTTTCTATCATCTAAACTTCAATCTCACCCTCTTTTGTTAGGTCAACTGTGAAGGCTATGGATGTAACTTCAAAGTAATTTCTCTATAAAGCCAAATGTTGAGCCCGATTCTCCTTTGTTGTGTCTCTAACTAAGCACGAGATATTCTTGGAAACAAATTATTCAACGCAAAGAAGATGAGCTACTTTAGCGGCTTCAGGTTCTTGATGGTGTTCATGATCCTGTTCTTTGTGTTCTGTCTTCAAGCTTCGACTGCGGAAGAGGGTAACGTTCATGAGAACCTGTTGTATCAGTTATCAACGAGGGAGGAGCTGGTGCAAATGGCTGGATATGGAGAGGAGAAGCTATCAACAGTGCTGGTCACAGGAACTGTTCTTTGTGAAGCTTGTTTGCATGGCGAAGATCAACTTCATTCATGGCCAATATCAGGTTCATATATAATTATCTTCTTAATTAATCACTTTCTTTCTATCCTTGTTGATGATCTTACGCGCTATTATTATTTACAAAATGTGAACGAGATTTAATCTCAAAACGTTTCCGAACCAGTTTCTTTACAGAAACCTGCAATAAACTTAGAGCCTGTAAAGAAGTTGTATTGTGCTTCACTTAATGGTTTTTAAAGTTACGTTATCAATGTTTGAACTTTCTTCTTTCTCTTTGTTAATAAACTTTATGCAAGACTAAACGTGGATTTGAGTTCTTTTGTAAGTGCACTTATAATTTTACCTTGTTTAACTTATAATTTTGTGTCGTCTTCAATCAATCTTGTCACCAAACTTGTGATCAAAGAAATCAGTGGATTTAGGGAGGAAGTCATATTAAGTGTGGGTGAAAAGTCCCAATTAAATGTAACAGTCGAACAACTCCAAAAGCAAGATACATATACACGAGCTAAATTTATATATACCTTAATTATTGATTTTCTTTTAATCCCATCATTAACTGTGCATTAATTATCTTATTTAATTATCAATGATTGACCATGTGACTCATCTGGTTATTTGACTTGAAATCTCAATCTCTGCAGGTGCTCTGGTGACTGTTTACTGCCATAACAGCCACAGAAGAACCATATCAAAGTCTCAGGCTGTGACAGATGAATATGGGGATTTCATGATTGATCTTCCTTCACATTTGCATGCTATTCCCCACTTGGAAAATTCATGTTCAGTTAAAGTTCTTCGACTACCCAGGAACTCACTCTGCAGACCAACTTATGTTAACAGGCACAGAGGATTGATACTCTCATCGGTTGGGAATGGCATCCGAACCTATGCAACCGGGAGAATGAGGTTCTTGCATTTGACATCAAAACCCTTACGAGCATGTATCGGTAAAGGCAGCAGTGACAAACAGATTGCATGGTAGATTCATGGTGAACAAGCAGATTGGGATATGGCACCATGGCTCATAGATGGCGCTTCAGTCACAGCATAGAGTTACAGGAGTTCTATCCCACTCAAGCTATATACTGAAAGTATATATACACTGCATACATGTATGTAAATAATCATATTTTGTTTCATTTTGAGCCCTGAGTGATGATTTCATAATGATGTTTAGGATGCTTTGAGTGCTGATAATGTAATGATTATTTGTCACACTGCAAGCTTTCTGAAGAAAAAAAAAAGATGTTTATCATGCTTTTGAGTGCTGATAATGTAAGGGGATTATTTGTCACACTGCAAGCTTTTGGAAAAGAAAGAATGGTGGCGTGTTTCATGGCCATCTTTGAGTTCAGACAAAAATAGATAATATGCTAAAAGACATCTACACACGCCCATAAGGAAATTAACAAAAGCAGTATAAGAGAGATACTCAGAGGGCAACAAACACTCAAGACACATATATTGCTATTGCATCCATTACATCTTTATAAAATGGTAACTCAAAAAGACAACCCAACATCTAGATCTTGAATTTGTGCAAAATAATGGCTTTACAATCATATCCCAAAACCAAATTATCCGAGACGAAGCATTTCCTGAATGCATTTAAAATTGAAAAGAACTTAGGACTTCACAAGTTTTTCCTCAGCTTCACAAGCTATGTATTTTGCAACATCAGCACAGCATGTAAGCTTATCTGCTTTCTCTTCAGGGATTTCAATGGAGAACTCTTCCTCGAAAGCCATAACGAGCTCCACCCTGTCCAGACTATCCAGGCTCAGATCTTTCTGAAAATCAGCTGTTTCAGTAACCTGATCAATGGACGAATGAAAACATTATTAGGTTTACCGCAATACTTTCTACCCTTCAGACTATAAAGGAAGGATGGCCTAGAGTTAGAAAATAAGGAAATTATCTTTTTCAGCCTAGAACATTATGCAACAGGCAACATTTATGTAAAACGACCTAATCAACCACAGACAAGAGTCAATAGCAGAGAAATTATAAAACAAGATGGGACATCAATTAATTACCTTAGATGCATCAATTTTGTCAAATTTCTTAACCAGTCCGATCACTCGACCCATAATTTGGTCAGGGCTGGTAGCGGATGATGCAAACATCTGCCGACTCAGTCTATTGAGCACATTCCCACCTCCATTAGATAACCACGGTTCACTATATCTCCTCACCCTCACATACCTCAAGATGGTGTCTCTAATGCTTTGCATATTGACAAGAGCTAAAATCAAATCACACAAGATATCAACATTAAAAATAGCAAGCAAATGGCACAAACAAAAACCAATACTCAGATTCCAGAAAATAAGTTCCAAGTCCCAACACTCTAAAGACTAAAGTATGCATATCAAGAAAAGCTTCAAATGGCATACATGTTAATAATTGAAACAGCAAGTTGAGTTATGTTCCATCAAGGAAACTTCCAGGAAAATTCAAGGCAAAAGAAAACAGAACATGTGACTCAAGTCACTCAACATTGCATCACATGTTTGGAAACATCCAAAGCTACAAACTTTATAACAAAACATCATAAAAGACCAAAACCCATGTTTCAACTTTCACACCCAGAAACCAAAACATAAAACATCAAACAGAACACTTCAACTTCGTTTCATGCCTAATAAAGTTTCAACTTTTGAAATAAAAAATGGTACAGAACTGAAACCTAGTACTAGAAACAAAGTAAGGCAGAAGGGACTGCTGACTCACGAGACTGTCTCCGTGGTGATGACAGCGACTTATAGAATTGTTTGGTAAGTGTTTGCTTTATTGCCGCTGAGAAATAGTTCACTTGAAGGTACAGTCAAGTTAGATGGAAAGATGCGGAGTCACTCAAGTCACGCCAAGCCTGGGCGTGGCTCACTTGCATATAGGGGGGCCTAAAAATTAGCCCTATTCCAAAAAAGCCTAATCCTATATTATTATTAAAAGCATTAGATTCTGGCCCTTCCGGGCACAAATTTATTAGATTTTTTCACCAATTTGCTTAAAAAGTTCTAAAACAATTAAAGATACGGGCCAGACATATTGAAACTTATGTTTTGTCTAAATTTGAGGTTTAAACGAGCTGTATGTGCATTCTCCTAAATATTCTTTATTGTTCTACACATCTTTAAAAGCAATAATTTACAAGGTCTTTAAACTTATTATAGGCAATAATTTTGTTTATTTATTATTAATACAATTTGAAAAAGATTTAAACAAAAAAAAGCGAAGAGAAGGAGAGACTACGTCAAATATGACGTGACTTAGCATCCATCTCATTCATTGGGCCACCCTTGGATCTTCCAAATTCAGCGGAGATTATAATTATTTTTATAATAATTCTTATTATAATTTAACTTTTACTTTCAATTGGGCACACTTTCAATTGGGCATCTGGGTTTTTCTGCCTTTCCTCTTTTTGGTTTTTGTTTTAATAAATAAAATTAGTCAGGTTCTTTTTTATTTCAACTCATGGTACGGGTAATTTCAATGAAGAATTATGTGTGAGTGAGGGATTCCTCAACTGGGTTTTGATTAATTTAATTATTAATTAATAATAATAATGGGCAATGTGAATGGAAGAGAAGATGGAAGTAGTAGCCCGTCTGGGGTTGAAGAAGGTGAAAGTAATAACAGTGTTCAAGAAGAGGGCATGGGTGCGCCTGATGGTTTGATGGGTCAGTCGCCTCCTCATAGCCCCAGAACCACCCACTCCCCTCTCATGTTCACTCCTCAGGTTATTGTTGTTTCTTTAATTTTCAATATTTTCTTATTTTAATGGTTTGTTGACATATGTGAAGGGGTGTAGATTTGATTTGTATTTATGAATTATGATGAAAGTTATTGTTTTGGATTGAATTTGCTTGTGGGGTTTTGTTTTAATAAGTTTTTGTTTGGTTAATTGATGTTGCTGGAGCTGAAGATGAGTTGTTTGATTGATTAGATTGAATTTTGCTGTGGAAATTTCGGTTTTTCATAGTTTGCAATATGTTTGAGGAGTTAAGGTCGATTGCGGGTATTGTTTGTATTAGGTTTTGTTTGGTTAATCGATGTTGTTGGAACTCAAGATGGGTTGTTTTGATTGATTAGATTGATTTCTGCTTTGGAAAGTTCAGATTTTCAGAGTATGTGATTTGTTTTAGGAGTTATGGTTAAATCACTTGGGAGAATTCTTGGAGACGCCATTGGATATGATGTTATTTGTTCATTGTTCCATTTTCGTGCTCATCACTTGTTTGATTTTAGTTCTAGGAGGATTTATCAGGCTTCATCAGTTAGTTTGGGTAGAAAGCAGTGCCAAGGAGTTGAGTCAGTTTCATGTTTTAGTTGGATCAATGAAATTGTGAATTAGCATGAACCATCCACACCGGTTAGGAGGCATGTATGATTAGTTCTCAATTTTGATTTTTCTGAATTAGGAAAGAGCTTGCGTGCGGGATGGTCGGTACTTATTGTGATGTTTACTACTTTTTGAAAAGTTTGGTTTTCATCTTTTCTTCATGCTTCTGTTTTAGGTCCCAGTAGCTCCATTACAAAGACCAGATGAGATGCACATCCCAAGTCATTCATGGATGCAAAACAGTTTACGTTATGAAGATGTCGGCAATGAGATTGGAATACCAACAATGATTACATGGAGTTATGATGGCCAGGAAGTAGCAGTGGAGGGATCATGGGATAACTGGAAGACAAGGTTAACAAAAACTCGCTGCTTATTTATATATAATTATTCTTTGAAGTTCATTTCCTTTTTCTATTATATGTGCATACTTCTCTGAAAAGGCCTCACGCATTGCATTCTTGATCAGAATTCCCTTGCAGAGATCAGGAAAAGACTTCACTATTATGAAAGTACTGCCATCAGGTGTTTATCAGTACAGGTTTCTTGTTGATGGACAGTGGAGGTATGCCCCTGACTTGCCTTGGGCTCAAGATGATGTAGGCAATTCTTACAACATCTTAGACCTGCAGGTAATATTTTGCTTCTTTTTGAAGTTTGCATGTCTGCAAGGTGAATGTGATGGTTGTAGATAAGAGCGTTCTTGTTTATATGTCATTTTCAGTTGGAATTTGAAGTCTACTATGGGTCTTATGTGGTTACTCGTGACATGAGTGTCAGAACTTTGTTGAATGGTGATGAAAACTTGATGCAAAACTTGAAAGATTGGTGTAAAGATGTTTCTTTACTTTCCTTCTCGTAAAATTTCCTTTAACTTCCTCTGGGTCTTAGTCTTGGATGTTAATTAGAGAAAAGAAAGGGGTGTGGAAAGAAGAAAAAGTCAAGCTGGCAAAGAGGTTGTGGGAGGTGTTGGTATTCGAGTAGGTTTCTGGCTTAGCATTTTGTAAATGTATGATATCTCAATCTAGATGTACTCTTAGTGTGAACATGTTCAAACTTGAATTTATGTTAGCTGATTCATGTACCATTTGCAGGCCAGCATCTGTAGAGTGACCGAAGTATGATATCAGATAATTTAGAAGTTTAAGCATTTAAATTTAGTATTTCTTTGGCATTTAGTTGCATATGATGTCCAATACAGCTTATTCTCATATATTCATCGTCTGTCCTTGTTCTCAATGCGTGGTTGTCCATAGGTTATTATTGGTAGTTTTCTCTTTTGAGCAGCCAAATTCATTCTGTATGAGGGTGACAATGTAAGAACTAAGAAGTGTAAGTTTCAAAGACCCTTGGAAAAGAATATTGTAATGTAAACATACCTAAGACTATAGAGTTCAGATTTAAGTCTTTGAAAATTTTGACTTTTGTATCTTTATAGAAGTTAAAGGTAAAATATTCTTTATCTACATTTACAATGAATTTTTCTTTCCTGCTCAAGTAAATGCACATTTTAGTTTTGGTTTTTAAGTTTGTTTGACATTCTCTAGTGATGAACTCACGTTCTTTAGATTACAAGAGATCTCAAGATCCTGAGCCTGGAGCAAAGTTCTGAAAGGGAACAGTTTTCTTGATTGAATATTCGTGGGTTCAGATTTTATCGACACTTAATTGGTTCTGGTAGACAGAAACTATTCTCTAGAATGTGCTAGAAAGTATGATTGCTGATGGCAGAAAATTTTCAGTGATGACCGATGGCTGTTTATTGATGTGTTTTGCAGGAGTATGTTCCCGAAGACCTTGAAAGCATATCTAGTTTTGAACCCCCTCAGTCTCCTGAGATTAGCTATAACAACCTGCAACTCACCACTGAGGATTTTGCAAAGGAGCCGCCTTTGGTTCCTCCACACATGCAAATGACACTGCTCAATGTGCCGGCATCCAACATGGAGATTCCACCTCCTCTAGCAAGACCTCAGCATGTGATCCTTAATCATCTTTATATGCAAAAGGGAAAGAGTGGTCCATCTGTGGTGGCACTTGGTTCAACTCATCGATTTTTAGCCAAGTATGTGACTGTGGTGCTGTATAAGTCCATGCAGAGATAATGATATGCTACTTTTTCGACCGACTTTGTAGTCTTCAATCCCAAAATGTAGTTAATATAATTATGAAGAGGTAGATGCTTTGAGATGGTGTTGGGAAACTTAGTAAGCAGTCATCATACGGAAACTTCAAAGTTGTATTAATATTTGATGACCACTGATCCAACAATTTATTTGCTTGGTCTTATTGCATTATCTGGCCTTTCTAGTGCTAGAAATTTTTGATGATGTAAAGTCATTTTTTATTTGCAAATTTCTTGCAGCTAAAACAATTACAAAGTGGATCAAAACATCCATTTTGACACGCACACAGTTAAATGGAACTAATTTATCTGGCTGGATGCTTGGTTACGTTTGATGCTTGATCTATACTTCACCTTTTTCTTCATGTATCTCCTTCCCACCTTTTCTCTTATGGAGATCAAAGAATTATGATCTTCATATATTGTCCTTATCTCAAATATTGGGGCTCAAAGCTCGTTTCCCTTAACTCAAATCCAAGAATTTATCCACATATTGTCTTTACTCACCTCAAATATTGGGGCTCAAAATGAGTTATCCTTTACTCGAACAAAAAAAAAATTATCCCTAGAAATGAGTCAAGAACGTCCATTGGGTTAACAGGTTATTCGTCCAAAAAGACAATACATGATAATAGCAATGCTCTAAAGCCTACTAGAGGATGTGGGTGGTGATAGTACAAACGGCCGAACTATCCATGTAACTAGGTTAAGCTTTGTGAATTGATGTATATGTGCAGTCTACTTATAGCAATAAAAGTTGTGGTGAGGGATATTAGGGGAGATTATAGAAAGGGAATGATGATACAACGAGCAAAGCAGGGCACCATTGCACTTTCTGACAAAGTAGAACTAAAGAAGAAACAGTTGAAGGTAGAAGGGATAACTTTTTTTTATTCATAAAGTTAGCTACTACTAACAGCAATATGGCACTTGAGGTAATGGCAGCAATTTTCTGCTACCAACCATACAGAAGCAGCTTATCCACTTCACTGAGCATGTACAAAAATGAGAAGCAAATAATATGTTACATATCATTCTCCCTATCCAATATTAGCTACTTAAAAATTGGGCATCCTTTAACAGCAATTCCTGGAGCAGTTGGACATGTTGCCAGAGGACAATGATCATAATGAGCGCCCCACCACTTCAAGTTTACACCCTCGTTTTGAAAAGCAAAAAACAACAGAACACCCATAAATGCAGTTCCTGCATCCAGTGCGGCTGACAGAACATAGTTGTATTTCTGCCACCAGCGTTTGTGGTATCGGAACACGAAATAGTTGAAGATCATTCCGGTGACAAGCCAGCTTGCTATATTGGTGGGAGTTGCCGGAGGCATTCCAGCAAATCCATAAGATATAACGGGGATGTTTATCAAGGGAATCCATTTCTTTTCTGGATAAATTTTGCTCAATACCCAGACAGGAACTGGCAAGACTGCTCCGATGAGGAACAACCATATCAAGTTACGGTACATCCCTCCGGTTCCAAACAGTCGCTCTGGTCCAATCAGTCCCCAGATAACAGAAGCATCGAAGGTTACTTTGTACTTGGGGCAAGTCCAGGGGCTGTCAGGATGCAGTGAATCAACATCACAAATGTTCTCAACACTCTCCAGCATCCACCATGCAACTGCAAGATTGACTGTACCTGCAACTAACGTTCCCACCAACTGGGGAAAAAGAAAAAATAAATAAAAATAAAAATCCAATTAGCAAACTAAGAAACAGGGAAGTGAATAAATGGTTTAACGTGATATTTCAACAGCAAAAACCTGAGCTGTGTACATGCACCGTGGAGGAATTTTCATGTAGTGTCCAAGTTTAAGATCAGACAAGAAAGAGAGAGCATGGACTGTGCTGATTCGGCCGTAAATCTTGAAAAGAAGATTGGCAATTGGCTTTCCTGGTAGAACATACCCAATCATGAATTGTGCAATAATGTCATATCCAGGTTGCTGCAATGCATTCACAACAATATTAAGATGTTAATCTTTCTGTTTTCTAGTTCTACCTTGAATTAATAATTTACATTACAAGATTGGGTTTATTACCTGGTTCGTAGTGGCTTGAATGACACCAATGGGAAGAGTGACAATCCAAGCCAAAGCAAAGGCAAAGAGCATGCCCCACCATGGCAGCTGCACGTCATCTTTCCACACAAAAGACATTAAAAGGGAAAGTGCAATGCTTCCTATTAACAGAATATAGAACCACCATTGAGGCACTTGTTTATAACTTTTCATCAGTCTTGTATGTATGTCCAATTTTGCATTCTTCATCGCTGATCGGCTCTGCTTCAGAATATCACTAGACATTGGAAATCGATCAGGAAGGTTAATGATATTGTTCAAACACAGTAAACTGCTTAATTGAAATTTGATTTAAAAGCAGCCTAGTACCTTCCATGAAAAAGTGCAACATGAGTGAGGGTTGCTGTAAACCTCGCAAATCCTGATCCAATTGACAGTGCAAACAGAGGACTAAGATAGAGCTTCCCATAACTATCATAAGCATGAATATTTAGATCATACTGAGGGGTCAAAATCTTGGTGGTATCATATTCATGCCCACTAGAAGTAAACAACTTGTTAGAAAATATTGGGAATTTTTTAGCATCGAAGGTGTTATACTTCCAGTAACACAATGGGACAATTATGTATATGAACATCACAAATCCAACCCCAACATTGAGAATTGATGTCCAAGGTGTTACTAGAGGACTGCCATGGTAAGCTGAAATCCCAGCCCAGTCAAGTGTAAAGGCACCAATACCGAGTCCATGGTAACCGGAACCAATTTGCTGAGCTGTTATACTGTGGGGCCATGCCCAACACACCCACGAGAAGAATGTCAAGATTGGGAAGATGTAGCCAGGGAATGCATAATAAGCAAAGCTTGCCACAAATGCAATAAGGAAAAATTTCATCCTGGTTAGGCCTTTACTATTCGGTTCCTTCTCATGTAGTGCTCTGTAAAAACATAAAAAATTCTAATTAAACAAGAAGGAAATTCTTCTGGAATATAATCCTGTGCAAATTCTTCAACAGAACAGCCACTAACAAATTAAGGAAGAATATCAAAGCCACCAAGAAAAGTAACTCTCACAAAACGAATTCTCACCAGTGAACATGCACTGAATAATGACACACAGATGGGGACAAATTTTCTTCACTTATATTAATACTAACAAGTATTAAAATTGTTGCATAATTGACTGTTTTCCCTTTTAGATTCCACTAAATTATTGATTCCAAATGTATTATTGAAATTAATTTCTGGGGAAATAAACATAATTCATATAGATAAAAAGGATAAAACAATAATCATATCTGTAAAGAGAATAAAACTTGCAAGTCTTACCCACTTAGAATTGAAAGTTCAACAAACAGAAATGATGTAAAGCAGTGGCTTTTCTTGTTTAGGGTCCCACACTCATTGAAAAATCTAAGATTCTAAAGTTTAATCTCTTTTTCACATTTTCTTTCCAGCCATTTTCTCACCAACCAAACAGAAAATAGCCACAAAATTACAACAGCTGCAGAAGAGGGGAAAAAAAGCAATACCTGAATAGAGAAACCTGAGCAAGATTCGCAGGCCACCACATCTCAACAGGATCCACCAAGTACCTCCTCAGCATCCCCGCCCACCCATATCCCAATATCTACAATATTTAAATATAAAACTCAAATTAAACAACTCATAATTGAAACTAAATTACCAGATGGCCTACAAAAAACAGTTTAAAGTAACCTGAGTGGTCAAGACGATGAGGAGCCCACAAAGAAAGTTCAAGCGTTGCTTATAGAAAGCCTTCATGACAGTGATGGCACCAATGGAGTAAGCATCACCACCACCATAGGACACTCCACAGTTGGCGAAGATGGTGATGATGACGTGCTCTTTCATGTTGAAAGGTCCCGGGTTCAGACTAAACCTCCAACCGAGAAAGCTCATCTCCCTCGTGGGGAGAGTTCTGGCCATGAATTTCCCAATTGGGAGCACGGAAATCTGCATGAGGATGGCCGATATGGTGAGCGGCTGCGTGCGGTAGGTGAAGAATGTGTTGAGGAAGATTAGCAACGTGCATGAAGCTAAACCGAGAATCCATGCGCGAAAAGTCATCACCGGCATTGTTGGGTCGTCGGTTTCGGGAACAGTCAAAGCCACCTCCTCTATGGGAACTTTTTCGTCCTCTTCTACAGAGTTCCCGCTTTGCTTCTCTCTGTCTGGTTCATTCTTCGTCGCCATTGTTGGGAGCTTAGACAAAGAAAGAAAGATAAGAGAGAAAAAAGCTGCGTTGTTCTACTGAAGAGTGTTTTGAAGAGAAGTCTATTATATAAGAGAGATTGGGATATTTTTTAGGACCATAATGCCCTTTCTTTTTTTTTATTCTTGTTTTCCGCCGATTGTGTCTCCGGTTGGTCGATGCAGAGTTGAAAGCTGACTCTATTGTTGACTATGAATCCCGGAATTACTATAACACCCTTCTTATTTTAATTATTTATAAATTATTTTTTTAATGTGTATTTTTTTAATATTTATTCTAGTGCTATCTAATTTTGGGTAAATACAAAATACAAGTAATACTGTCTAAAGAGATTTAATAATAAATATATTATTATATATAATTAATTATGTCAGGGTCATTTGATTTTTAGTATAAATAATTTGAAATTTTAAATTAATAGGGAGGTAAAATACAAATATTAATTTGTCTATATTATTCTTGCACAATTCCAGAAAAAAAAAATTTAATATTATGTTCCATACATGTTTATTACTTGAAGAGATATTGCTTTCAAGAAAGAATCACTTGATGGTGTGTATGAGCTAACTTTTAATAGTGATTTTAACGTTATATTAATGAATTATTGTATGATTGATACGTTATTTATTTTAATTTATTTTTAGTGTTTATCATGATTCAGATTATATCAATTTTATAATTATTAAAAAAATAAATTTTCTTATCTTTTAATTCACCGATTTCATTAAATTATCAAATTATACGACAATTTGATTAATATTTTTTATAAAAACAATTTTATAACTTTAAATAAAAAAAAGTCGATAAGTTTACTAAACCAAATAACTATTTTGATTTCATTTGTTCCACTGCTTGCTAGGGGCTGACAATTTTATGACATATCAAATTTGAACAATTTTCTATAATTTTGATGAAATTAATTCGCAAATATTTAATTAAATGTAATTATTTCACTATTAAAATGGCAAAGTATTAGAGGGTTATTTGGTAAATGAAGGTGATTTTAAAAATGGAATAAATCTTATTACAGTTAATGGCTCGCTCAAAGTGGCGATCTTTTGGACGCGTATGAAATCACGTGCTCTTCCGCGACTGACACACTTTCTTAGACCTCTCAACAAAAGCCACCTAGGCTTCACATGGGCTCCCTCTGGACTGGGTCCCAGTGCTAAGCTGCCATGTAGGATTATGTGGGTCCCGTTTTCTCGTTAAAGTAAACACGTAGGACAAACGGCTCGTGTTTTCCTCATGGTTTCTTCGCAAGTGACAAAGCTAGTGGGATCCACGTGGCATCCATGCCTATCATCACAATTAATTAACACAATATATATATATGCGACCAATAAAATTAATTAATTAATCCTAATTACTGTAGTTAGCGATAAGCAGGGTCGAATCCACATGAAGCAATTA
>WYDK02000068.1:264800-275446 GCA_009867345.2 Toxicodendron radicans
GGCCTCTCTAAACTCATCAGACCAATCATTAGATTGTTAATAATATGATACAATAATCGCAATGATGTCAATCACAATAATCCTTTATTTGGCATAGGCAATGAGGCTACTGTCCTGGTGATGTTGGCCTTTTGTGACATTGAGGTGCGTCGAGATAGCATCATAAATTTCAAATATTTCTGGTGGTGCTTAGGATTACCAAATTTCAAACAGAACTTTTATTAATAATCTTCTCTTTTATAATATTATAATTCTCTATATATTCATAATAATACTACAGATAATAGGCTTAAATATCAACTCTTAATTATCAATAACATGATTAAAGGAAACAAGGTGTGACGTGTTGTGGATCCTCCCAAACAACCGCCCCAAAATTTGTGGTGACGGAGCCATTTTCTGCAACCAAGACAAGCTTATAATTATGCCCAGGCACCTCCTGCGTTCGCCGTTCAACACCTTCACAAACTTCAACTCGCCCTTTGGTTCTCTGTTGTACTCCTTCACTGCAAACTGCCCCATCTCTTGCACATGGGGATCTTCGATGTTTCTTATTGGGGAATAGCTGCCGTCCTGAGCTTGGACGCCGTCGGTGGCGACGAGCATGGCAGAGATGTCAAGAGAAGATCAACACAACTTTGCTTCTTCAGCTAAGATATATGTTTTGTTTGGAGTGTAAATTACAGTGATTCGTAAATTCAGTAACTTAGCTATAACTTCCTTCTGTAGACGATTCCATAGTGTGTACATAGTTATTATTCTTCATTAATGAAAATAGAGTTGCAGAATTCACTATTCATTGTCTTCAACCTCCAGCTTAGCTTAACTTCCTATTTTTCTTAATTATAGCTCAGTTGTCATTGTATTTCTCGGGGAACAAAGTTCACTTCATGATATTACTCTATACAAAAGTGTGATAAGAGCTCTTTAATACGCTACTATATATTATCCTAGGCTAGAAATCCCATATGCAGTGAAGTCAGTTTCTACAAGAACCAAATGGTTTTCATTGAAAAATTGTAAAGACAACGCTTAGATAGCTTAAAGGGATACTTCATCATGGCTTAAAGTTCAACGTAAGAAACAGATTTGAGATCGTTGGTTATGCAGATGCATATTGGACATGTGACTTAACAGAATAGAAAGTCAATGATATTGGACATGTAAGATTTGAGATAGGCATGTCACATGTGACCATGTTGTATATATATTTATGTGATGGCCAGCTAGCTTCAATTTTGCAGTCCGTCCAAGAGATAAGAGATTGCCTTTCGTTTCCAACTTTACAATTAATATCACATGCCTTGCCCACAGTATTTAGACTTTCAGTCTTCTTTCATTCCTCACCATAATTATTAGATTACTAATACTATCAAAAACAATCTGCGGCTAGACGTTTTAATCTATTATCAATGCCTAAAATCATAAATCAATTTCTCTCCCAGTTGACTGCGGGCTAGCTGGATTGAACAATATTTTCTTCATAATGGACAAGTGGGCAGTAAGAAATGAAAATGATGGATGTCCTTTTACGTTTTGATCATGTTAATTAGCATGGCTAGATAGGAATACCAATATGTTTTCTTATCAATACGTAAATGTAGGGATGTGCACGGGTAGCGGGTACAACCAAAGCCTGAACTTACTCGGAATCGACCTTCATAGGATAGGTTATGGTTCCAATTTTTCGGAATCGATACTGTGCAGTTTCGGTTCCGATTCCTCCACCTCAGGAACTGGAATCCGAACCGAACCGAGGCCCGGGTATTCAGGGTGTATTTGAACTTTTTATAAACTATTTGGGGTGTATTTGTAATTTTTAGGGGTATATTTGTCAATTTTAAACTATAAAGGATATATAAATTTTATAGGGTACCGAAAACCAGAACCTGTAACCAGAACCAGAACCTGTGTTATAGGTTCTGGTTCTGGATACCCAAGAATCGAAATCGACCGGTTTCAGTTTCGGTTCCAGTTCCAAATCCAAGGAACTGACTGGTTTTGGTTCCTTGGAATTTTGCGAAGTACCCAGACTCGCGCATCCCTTTGTAAATGTGGGAGCCTGAAAGAGATGAAACCATTTATAAATTTGTATGTTTGTGAGAGTGCATCAATCAATCATCAATAGAGTTAGATCTGAAAATGGGAGGAGACTGCAAGATGAGCAAATTTGCAAAACCCCCACATCCCATCTTCTGATATTCCTCTCAACAGTGTACATGCAAGACCCTCCTCCATTGGTTACAATTATTGTCAAATTGAATTTTTTTGTGAATATTAAAGATTGATAATCACGGGTGAAGATTGACAATAGTCATAGTCTAAAAAATAATCACGGACCAAGATTGACTATAGTCGTTGGAAAAGTTCATTTTATCAAGTTAATCTGCTAATGTGGTCCATATATATAATAAAAAATTTGTTAAATTATATGTGTCATATCAATGTACATACATAATAATACAAATAATTTATAGTCGTAATTGATGTGTATAATACACATATAATAAGTAGAAAAAATCATTTTAACAAATATAAACAGTTGAAGGCGACGGCTTGCACGTTGATGATGACGCCACCGTGCACTGCCAGAATCGCTGCAAGCACACCAGGAACAAAGAACTCATCGTTGCCGCAAAGCTCCATCTTGAGATCTTCTGAATCATTGGGTTTTTGATTTTTTTTTGAATATTTTTAATTTAAATAACTGACTTTTTTAATTTATTAACCATAAAATTAACATAAACTGGACTAGGAGTGAAAATTACGTTTAATAAAGTTTGGGTGAGGAAATGTTATTTAACCTCGTTAAACGGTGTTATACTTTTTTCGCAGCTTTACCTTTATCAGATAATAGATTTCATTGACAGAGATTAACTATGAGTAGGAATATGTTTTTTCCAAAGATTATGGGTGGATATTTACACCGACAATCCTTCTTCTTTATTATTGAGCATAAATTCAGGTACTATATAATATATTATATTAATACCCCTTAACCACCCTTATTATTTAATTAATTACATTTTAATCCCTCTAATTCTGGGTTAATTACTTCTCTCTCACATTCTTGAAAATTCCGGAAGCAAATCTTATCAACAAGACGACGACAACAACAATACATAATAATAATAAAAAAGACCCTTAATACTTCAATTAAATAATCTTTATTCTCATTATCATATCAATAAAACTTTGATTACAAGAACTGATTTTTCTCTCTTACATGTGCAGACATAAAAAAACATTGATTAAGTAATCTTTTTAACAGGCTTAAACGAAGTGAGATTCTTGAAGTGCTCCCACGGCTTCTCCCACACGACGGCCTCGTAATTGTTCGTCTTAGTCCCATCTTTCGCCGCCAATACCAGCCGGTAATTGGTGCCGGAAACCACCTGCGTTTCCCCCTTCACCACCCGCTGAAACTTCAACTGGGTTTTCGACTGATTGTTGTACTCGCTCACCGCGAACTGCCCGATCTCCACCACGTGCTGGTCCTTGGGGTCCTTTATGGGACTCCACCCGCCCATCAGGGGGCCTGTACGGAGGGCTGCGGCCGCCAGGAGAGGGAGGAGCAGGACGGAGAGGAGAAGATAAGGACAAAATTGTTTCATTGTAACCGTTGAGACTTCTGAACTTTGTTTGTGTTGAAATGTGTGTAGAGAATTTGGAGGCTTGTTATAAAGGAGGATTTTGGGTGGTGACGTGGGCTAGACGCGGCGGGATTTATTGCTGAGACACCGACATGGTGGGGTCCGGTGGGGTATGATTTGTAACCGTTTGATTTGAAGATGGTTTTATGTTTTCTATGGTTTTTAGCCGTTGGATATAGAGAGCGGAGAAAATGGGTAATGGCTGGTTTTCCTTTGAGCATTACATAATGGTAGGCCAGATTTTATGAAATCTAGGGGAGGTCTCTGAGATTTATAAAGAAAAAAAATAAAACTTATCTATTAATGGAATAAATTTTTAGATTTCTCTATTAAATTATTAGATTTCTTTACCTTATTGATTTTTTTTTACTATTCAATTAATTTCGTAATTTTTTTTTGAAAATCCTCTTGCGGTTAAGATTTTTATGTTAAAATAAATGTTAGCAAGGTAATTTCGTAAAGATTTATTAACTTATTATGCTATAAAATATAAATTCTAACATCATGGAGATTTATATTATTTAAAAAAAACAAATTTATCTATTTTAATTAAAAAGTGAAGATGAAAATATTTCAAACAAACGTTTTTAATTACGTGGTAAAATCAATTTATTTTACCACTTGCTTAGATTTAACGCACAACCAAAACAATATAAAAGAAGAAAATAATAACATAATCGCACACCAATTTAATGTGGTTCAACGATACAATAGGTTCAACTTATGAAAGAATTGATAATTATAATTGATACATACTTATAGGGGGTGTTTGGTTCATATAATGTTTTTTTTACCTTGGTAATAAGATTATCAAAAAGATATATTACCTTGGTATATGAATATTATATTTCTTGAAATGTATTTGGTTGGGAGTGAGTATGTTATATTTATATGTTTGGTTTGAAAGATAAATTGGTGAGTAAGTTATTTAGTGTACTCATTATGCGCCCATACACATAATAAGAATTAAAACTATGTCTGTAAAAACATAATGCGGAAACATGTTATATCAAAATAAAGATGTTCTCTACAAAATCAATACAATAAGTCATCACTATGTTCAATGCAAAACATAACAAAAACTATAAGAAAACTCTATTCTCTATCCTCTCATGTCTGCTCTGATTGTCTTACGCTGCCACCACACTCATTGTTTATTTGCACAAACATTAAATGAAGGAGTGAGTGTTAATCACTCAGTAAGGTATTACTGTAAACTTTAACTTTGTTGTAATTGTAGAACTATAACGCCTTATACTTTATTCTTTGGACTACCATCTCGATGTAGGTGCTAGATCGTTCCTCTTTAACAGTATGCTTTGAGTCTGTAACTATCACGAATCTAAATTTTATTATTCATGCTCTTTATGCTATGCTCTACAAGACTCTATAAGCTGTAACTATAACCTTAACTTTGTAGAGAAACTGTAAACTTTAAAATTGTAATAAAATTGTTCGCTTTAACTTTGTACTTTACCTTAGCTATGTGTCGATCAGACTTAATGTGGTATCCTGCGAGAGTTAATGTGGTGTCCTAGCCTATGTATACAAATACTATAGGAGACATAGCTGTGGGGCCAATGACCGTGTACATAAACTTATTACTCTCATATCACATATGTTTTAACTATGAAAACTTTGTATATTATGTAAAACATGTTATTTCTTTATAAAATTCTATAAATAATATGTTTTCTTTAAAACTGTAAATGTGCACAAACTTTAAAAATAGATGCATGCATGCTAAATTCACATCCTATAAATGCAACATGAGCGCTCTATTCTTGAATGAAACTTTATTACTAAGATTTCTAAAGGCTTTAGGTACTTAGACGTCGAACGGATCAAAAGGGTTGAAGGAAGATTTTAAACTATTTCTACTCATCTTCGCCTTCCAAAACCTACAACAATCCCATCAATTGACTAATCTTTACTCCCACTTTAGTAAACTTGTTTCTATGAACCTATACACCGATAATGGACTACTCCCTTAACCTGAGTTTACTAGAGTAATTTGACAATAACTTTTCCCCTAGACCTCCAATAGGGGTGATTCTTGAGGCTGTAGAAACCTAAGAGAGAGATCCACAAATTTTATGTTAAAACTGTCCCTAATTCAGTCATTTAAAAACCCAAATTAAAATCGCATATCTCCAAATTCATATCTGTCCGTCACATCTTGAGCAGGCACTACTAATTCAACCATACCTTTCTCTACAGAGCTCAGGTTGAAGTAATTATTGAGGGTACATAAACTTAAGGAACATATCTACCGCTCTTATGCTAAAACCTCATCCTAATTCAATCGTTTAAAATGTCCAAAAATACTTACAAGTTGCGGGTTCTACATAGTAGATAGATTGTAAAACTCTAAATTCAACAACCCATCAATATATACTTTGCAATTAAACCAATAATACAAGGGAATAGTCTCTTTACCTGTGTAATTGATCTTTGAACACTGCAATTCAACCACAATAGCCTTGAAAACCCGTTAAACACATTCAATTCAATAAAATCCCAAACTAGGGTTTATAACTTTCAATCTACAATTACTAAAAAATTGAGCAAGAAAACACTTACCTTAAAACTCCTTTTCAAATCCCTTTGAATTTCCTATGAATTGAATGATCGATTGCCTCTGGAATTGATGGATTATGCACAAGAGAAAAGAGAAAAGAGAAAAGCGTGAGGGTTTTCTTTTTCACCATCGTTCTCTGAATTTCTATATTCAATAAAATAAACTAACACTTCTTTATATAATCCCAACAAAACTACGTCGTTTTGGGACTTTATCAAATTAACCCTTTATAGTTCATTTTCTTTTCAAAAAACTCTCATTTACTAAGACTTAATTACACCCCTATAATAATTAATTTCCTTTATAACTTTAATCCTTTATAACCTTAATACTTTATAACTTTAAATAAAGGAAATTACCTACTTACACTTACTGCGGGAACACAGGTGTTACAGTTCCCCCCTCCTTATTGGAATTTCGTCCTCGAAATTAGGTAAAGAGTTCTGGGTAATGCTCTTTCATACTTTGCTCCGTCTCCCAAGTAGCTTTCTCTACTTTGTGATTCCTCCACAACACCTTGACAAGTGGAATACTCTTATTACGGAGTTCCTTCATCTTTTTGTCTATGATCTGTACTGGACACTCCTCATAAATCAAATTGACCATCAGTTCCACTTCCTCTGCTCTCAATACATGAAAGGGATCACTGATGTACTTGCGCAATAGTGAGATATGGAACACGTTATGAACACGGTCCATACTCGCCGGTAACGCAAGTCTATATGCTGTTTTTCCAATCATTTCCAATACCTTGAAAGGACCTATATACCTCGAAGCTAGCTCACCTTTTCTTCCATACCTCATTACATGCTTATATGGGGCAACCTTTACAAACATCTTGTCACCCACCTGAAATTCCAACTCTTTCCTTTTTAAATCGGCATAACTCTTTTGCCGATCATGTGCTTGCTTCATTCTTCCTTTGATCAGTTTTATGTCCTCTATCATTTTTTGTGTCATCTCTGGCTCCTAAGCTTGAACCAGAGACTCTCTCTCTCCTACTTCATCCCAGTGTAAAGGTGATCTACACCTCCCACCATAAAGAGCTTCATAAGACAATATATGATCAGGATTTTAATTTTCAATTTAATAATTAGTAATCGTAAACCTTAGTGAAAGTTAAATAAATTAATCTTACATCATGAGAGAATTCTAGTCCCAACTATCAACCTTACTAACAAACTAGTTTAAACATTTCATCTTGATCTTCAGTTAACGTTAGAATTATCCGATAGCAAATGATAGCAAACTAGTTTTAACATTTCATCTTGATCTTCAGTATACGTTAGAATTAACTAATAGCAAGTTAGCTATTATTAGTACAAACTTGCTATTAGATAATTATAACATTTCATCTTGGAGTTTCTGAGTTTTCTACAGGTAAACTTACAAATGTTTTAATTTTTTATTTCTCTTTATGCCATTAATTGATGTGTTGTGGATGCTCTCTGTTTTCTACATTGTGTCTCCAGTGTTTATTAAAATAAATTATATGACCAAATTTCCAATTATGTGAATTTCAGTGACTTGAGCTTCAACAAATTGAACGGTGTAATCCCCGATTGTTTTCAGAATATGAATTTGAGTAGGATGTATGTGTTATTACTTTCTTAAATACCATCATATGTTTCCTTTAAATATAGAGTTTTATGTTTTTTATTTTCGTGAAAGCATGGAAGAACAAAGATCAGTACTTGTTTATCTCGTCAATAATTTGGCTTCACTGAGTGTTGGCATTGCTAATTAGGTTTCTTACAAGCAATATGCTCAGTGGGAAGATCCCTGACTGGATCAATAAAATAGTTAAATATTCGGGGTAAGTTTCTACACTATTAAGAACAATACCGACACTACTTATTACATATGGTTATCATTATTTAATTTACATTTTTTTTATACATATTAAGTTTATTATTATTTTTTAAATAAACCTTATATTAGATTGGTAGAGTTGAATTCAATAAAATTAATTTGTTATATTTTGGCATTCTTAGTGAATTAATAAGAATTTGTTTGATCATTTCCTTTATTATTAGATTATTAATAATATTACACATACAAAGACATATATACAAAATAGTGTAGTAAAAAATAATGAAAGAATGAATATAATTAATTTAACTTTTTATATTTAGTCTTTCCACTTTATATGTAAATCTTTGTAAAAAGTCTTTGTAGGAATAATAGTACTTTGATTATATCCTTTTGGCATCAACCTAAAAATTTCGATCATCATCGCCGTCATTCTCTAACAATTGCCTTCTTAAGTAAGTCTCTTTTTATTTCTGTCCATTCACCACACCCACAAACCCAACAAACCATAATATACCTAAGTAAATCCCTCACTCATGAAAATTCACCAATTGCCTTCTTAAATAAGTCTCACTCATACACTAGTTTGGAGCTTTAGAAAACACAGTAGAAAAACCACCATAACAATGTCCCTAATTGTTCTATTGACCCAAGATTTGAGTAAAAAAGTGTACCAGATTTCAAAAATCCGAATTTTCTTTTTAATTGAGATTTGAGTCTTACTGTTACTTTATTTTAAAATTTACCAACGGCTGCATTCTTGATTTTGTGAATGGTCCCCTTGAAACAAAATTAAATGTAAATCTACTCAATATAAGATTCACTTGATCAATAAAATCTTCAAATTAATGTTTCTGTTAATGTACGTAATTTATTCCTTCATGTTACCCATATTATATAACATGGAAATGTATATGTTTAAATGTAGATCTTCTTCTTAACAACGTCTAAAGTTTATATAAATAAAGTGATAATTTCCACATCTATGATTTGTTATATTGCAGTGATCTTTCGGATAATAATTTCGAAGGACCAAGAAAGATGCATACGTAAGGATTTAAATAGCTTCAATGGCTTTTTTTTGTCATTTCAATCTCAGTGACAAAAGCATCAATAATGAATCTTCTTTATTAAAGAAAATACATGAGGCCCCTATGTTCCAGGACTCTATATTATATGTTTTTATCATGTAAATGAAGAAAATAATTCTGAAGTTCTTTAAATTGTTATTGCAGGGATTCTGATCAAACAATCATAAATGTGTAAGGAAATTGCGCCATACTTCTATTTTTACTACTTTTGTCATATCTGTTGTGTTTTAAATTCAACTTCTAAGACTCTCTCACAAACATTCTTTTTGAATCTTTTGATTGACTTAAGTGCCTGTGTTGCTGCAACCAGTGAACCAATAAACAGGTATGTTTATATCTTCTACATCCTGTAATCACATGGGCCCTGAATTCTTTCTTATTCAATCAATTGTATTGTTCAGGGCTTCTCTGTATCAGACCGGGAATGAGGGTTGTCATGGCAAGAAATTTAAGCGTAAGTTGGATATTCTTCAGAAAACATGCATTGTAGATTGTCTTCAGAAAACATGCATTGTAGATTGTCTTGCATAAGATTGTCTTGTACGAATTAGCTTCCGCCATGATCTCTTCTTTGTATCTCCATTCAGAAAGATCACAGTCTAGATATGGAGGGATTTCGACCATCGAAACTGCAGCGCATGATAATCATTTTATACTGGCAATCTTGTTTCATGCAGGTTCATTGTTTATAAATGCCGGTGGTGAGGAAACTACCGTTGATGGAAATCACTATGATGCGGATAATATAACGTCAAATCCTTTGTATGTAAGTCGAGAAAACCACTGGCCTTCCGTTTGCACGGGATATTTCTTAATTAGAGACAAGAATCAATCGCAGTGATTATGTACAGAACATAACATGTGGAGTTTCTGTTTCCGAGGCACCTTTATATGCAAAAGCTCGACTTTGCCCTCACTCTCTGGCATATTACGGCTTCTGCTTACATAAAGGCAATTACACTGTGACACTTCACTTTGCTGAAATTATATTTTCAAAAGATAAAGACAATAGCAACACAGGGAAGCGAGTGTTTGATGTATATATTCAGGTAATGATTTTGCTTTCTTGTAATGCCATTTCAGTACTTCCAACTACTAAGGAACTCTCCAATGCAGGGAAATCGAGTACTAGAAGATGTCAACATAAAAAAAAATGCTGGGGGTCCAGATAAGATATGGACTAAAAATTTCACAGCTAATGTAACTAATGATCATCTACTTGAAATCCGCTTATTCTTGGCTGGCAAAGGATCTATTTACAACCCCCCTGCTCTTAATGGGCCTCTTGTGCTGATGTGGCATATGACTCAGCACTATTTTACACACATGGAGTCAACTCACTTATTTGGGCAGTCAACACTTGAAAGAATACAAACAAACTCTTAAAGGGTGCGATGGTCATTAGTTGTTCACACGGTTTCAGCCTCAATCCCTTCTCTGTCTCTCGAACTTTCTCTCTTGGTTTGCAGAGAGAGGAAGTTTGTTACGATGGAGGACGACGTGGATCCT
>WYDK02000068.1:275546-285958 GCA_009867345.2 Toxicodendron radicans
CTCCCAACCAAACACATTAATTATTTATACCACCAATCTAACCAAACATAATAATATAACATTACTCAGTAATATTCAAGGTAATCTATCTTCTCAATAATCCTATTTTTTTTATAATAAAACATTCTCAGAACCAAACGGCCCTTTATTGTCTTCCTCCGTTAAACTATTTCTTTGTTTGAAGAATGAGCATAAAGAAAAATAGTTTATGAGTTGGTAGTGTGATGTAAAAAGTATTTGTAAATAATTGAAAAATCAATTAAAAACATGAGGCCCATAAAAGACCCAAAATCCTAAATGGGCCTAACCTAACAAGCCCAAAAAAAAAAAAAAACCCAAATAAGGTCTTATTGATTGTCACCTGTCTCATCTCAGCCTTTCACACTTGCTTTCTTAGTTCCTTATTTACACAAAACGTCCACTAGACTTAATGACCAATACTTATCGTCGGTTGGTAATTAAGGTCTCAAATGACTTGTCGTTATATTGGTCCACTAGGAAGCGTCTTGTCAATTATTCTTTCTTTTATATATAAGTGAGACTATTGTATCCTAATGTAATTAAATACTAAAATTACATTATTCTATTAGGATCAAACTGTTAGAATTTCGAGATTAAAGACGGTATACGTGGAAAATCAGACAAATTGGCCTATAAAATTAATTCTTTGTTAATTTTTTTTTTTTTCCTTTTTGTGTTCTTAGGGTTCTTGAAACAGTTTGATGTTTGAAAAAAGGATATAAACATAAGAATTTGATTTCTTTATTTATATTTAAATTAACAATATCTTTGTTATACTTGAAGACAACAGTTGAATTGTTCAAGGTAATAAAATAAAGTCCAAGAAGATCTTTATTTCCCAGCTTATTGGCATAAATGCTTCTTGACAGCACTTGATTATATACTAAAGTATCCATTCCTATTATAATGCTAAGCATGAAGAGCATATGTCCATTATTGGTTACTCTTCCAGTAACATCACAGGGAGGATATCAACCCTTGGAATATGGTCGAAGTGTACTACTCCTCCAGTAATGCTACAACAGGCGTAAGGAATTATTGCACTTGTCCTATTATTGATGGAGAATCCGAAGTTGATGGCAGAGAGGGAATGGAAGGCAAGGAGAGACAAATAAGAACAGAGAGCTTAGGGTTTGAGTATGACAAGAAAAAACTTCAAATCAAAATAACAACTTGGTTTTTATTGAACAAAAGCAACATAACACAGAATTTAAATATGCATACATAAAACAACAACTATACTATACATCACCCGGTAAAACATGTCCAAACAGAGCAAATTTGACAGTAATAGGATCCAATTATTCCACAGAAAGACTTCAGGGAACTGGTGATCTTCCTTCTTTCTCGCCATTACAGCTTCCTCAGTATACATTTTTCCTCCACACTGCCGGCTTGTCAACAGAACATGGAAAATTTTTCAAATTGAAACACCGGCTGACATCCACATAACGCAACTGAGGCATATTCTGCTCCAAGTTCTCCCAGTCTTCCTCTAAGTTGGGCAAGAACTTCAAACATAAGCCTTCAATGTTCCAGGCGGAGGAACTGCCAACCTCAAATTCAGGATTCATTTTGATCTTGACAAGGTCTCCATTCTCTATACAAAGATATTGCAAAGTGGAAAGTTGTTCAGGATTAAACCATTTTGGCATGACTTCATGTCTGTAACGCCGAAGATACAGCTCCTGAAGCCTTGGAGAAGGGGAAAGTCGATCTAGCATCTTGAAGATTTTCTTGTCTTTACAATCTTCTGCGTCAATTGAAAAAACGCGAAGATCCTTGAGATGTGAAAGGACTTCATATTCATTTTCGGAGATCTCACTCTCACTATTTACATTTATACGCAGTATTCTAAGCTTAACCAGTTTCTCAAGTTCAAGAAGCTTACAGCTTTCCGTATTAGCCTGACTAGCCAACCTGAATCCGGAAAGTTCACGGAGATAAGAGAGCCTCTCTAGTCCCCGAGGTAGGAACTGGTGGCGACAAGATCCTAAGTCCAAGACAACCAGCTTCTTCAAAGTAGTGATTGATTGGTGCAGTTTGATTAAATTATTGCATTCTGTTAAAACTAAAATCTGGAGATTGCGGAGCTTTCTAATGGAAGATGGTACTTCCTTCAGGCCTGCAACTCCACTTAAGTTCAAATATGCTAGGCGCTTGAGGGAACTGATCCAACCCCAGAGCGTCTCTACTTCAACTGTATCTAGCTTATTGTGAGAAAAATCCAGCACCCTTAGTGACTTGAGAAACTTCAAATTCCTATTGAGAGGGACTTGATTGCTTGATACAAGTAACAATGCCCTGAGCTTTGAATTTTTCTTCAATAAATTAGGGTCCATGTCACTGGAAAAACCCAACCACCGGGAATCTGCTGTCATTATCTGCTTGCCTTTTCCATCAAAGCTGCAAAACGCCTCATCTTCTGCAACCTTAATGGTCATATCACGGACCAGATCATGCATCTTGCAACTGTATATCATCCCATCATAGCCACGTCGTTGTACAACATCTACCAGGCATCTGCTTACAAGTTCAGAAAGATATTGAAAGCCCAATTCGGTTGCAGTCTTTGCGTACTTGTCCCGGACAAGACCCTCGCCAACCCACCAATTGACTAATCGATCCGCTCGTATGTCAAAGTCTTCAGGATAAATGGAGAAACACAAGAGACACTGCTTCAGATGACTAGGGAGTTGATCATAGCTCAGTTGCAGAGAAGCCGTTACAGAAGTAATAGAACTATAATTTTCTCTAGTCAATTCATGAAAGCTTTCATTAATTTTTTTCCACTCACCCAAGGAATCGATTTTCGATGCTAGTAAGGCTGCTATGGTCTTGATTGCCAATGGAAGTCCTGCACACTTAATCACAATATCTCTGCCCACTTTTTCAAACTCGGGATTTGGAAATATTCCCTTGCTTGCAGAAAAAGCAAACAACATGAATAGTGACCAGCTTTCATTCTCATTTAGAACTTTGGGCCGATGAATTTTTGAATTATGCACCCCCATACTGGCTGCAACCTCTTCATTTCTAGTTGTGATTATGATGCAACTGCTTCTATCTGTCGATTTGGGTGGAGCAGAAAATAACTTTTTCCACCAATCTAGATTCATGCTCCAGACATCATCCATAAAGATTAGATAGGTCTGTTCTTTAAGTACATGGTGAATTTTGCTCAACATCTGACCCTTATCAGATCCAGAGCTATCCTGGCCAAATTGCTCCAACATGCTCCTGATGATACTTTCCTCATTTAGATTTTGAGAAACCGACACCCAAATCTTCTTCTCAAACTGAATACATACCTCTCTGTCATTGAAAATTTTCTGAGCAATGGTGGTTTTGCCTAAACCTCCCATCCCCACTATACCAACTCGGTGAAGCACCTCATCGTTGCTAAAGATCCACCCTTTTATCTTTTCTATATCAGTCTCCAATCCGATTATCTCAGATGCATCAAATTCTTGCGAGGTATATCCTGAAACTTGGTATGTAACATCACCTTGGATGCTTGGATATTGAGGCCTCAAACAAGAACTCAAGATTTTCTCTGTTTTCTTTAATCTTGAGTTAATGTCTCTCAACTTCTGGCCTATTTCAAACTTGAAGGCCAATTCTTGAGGTGAGTATTTGGCGCAGAATCCATCTTTACGATATTCGTCTCTAACCAAGCAATCTGTCATTATGTTATCAGCTTCATAGAAAAGATCTCTTATTTTAACCAAAGTCGTCTTGAGACTCTCAGTCTTACGATTGAGATTTTCTGTGTCACTTAGGAAAGCCTTCATAATCTCAATCTGTGTCTTCATTGAGTCCAACTCACTTCTGAAATCAAGAGCAAATTTTGTTTGTTCCACAAGAGCTGAGAACACTTGCTCTCCCAATTTTAGAATCAAATCATTCACTAGACTCATCTCGTTGTTTGTTCCTTACCTATAAAATTCATATTTAAGACTTTTTTGTTATCTTGCTCAACATTTCAAATAAAATAAAATTTAACTCTGAAAATTTAAAAAAAAAAAAAAATTTGATTGCTTAAAAAAATTGTATTGACTTTTGTTGCTTCAATTCATACCAGCAAAGAAACTTATAACAAGAATCATAACAGGGCTTCGATCAAAAGCACTTACCAGAATACTGTAAATTTTATGACTTGGTTGAACCAGCTGAAAAAACCTGAAACAGAGTAACCAACCTGAGAAATCAGAAATATTCAAATAGTTTCAACCATCACATGATATACTTGAAAGAATCGGTTCTCCAACCTGAGCGAAGCTGTTGGCTGGAGTTTTCCCAGAGCAGAAGCAGAAAACTTTAGAATTTTGCTTTTCTAATCAAACCGAGGAGGTTACTACTTACTACACAATTAAAAGAAACAGAGAACAAAGTACTGAGACAGAACTGAAAGGAGGCAAAGAACCTCATGCTAGTGGGGAATAGATTCGGAGATACTTTTTAAACTTTTATCTCTTTCAGTGGAATGTGTACCAGTTTCTTTCCATTCCAATGGTTCTGCACAAACCAGAATTTATTCTATTTTAAAGGACTTTTATGATATATGATGTATCAGTTCTTTTCTTTGCTCGTTGAAATTTGCATGACAATTTCTAGATATAATTTCACATGGGAAGAGATTAGCTCAAAATAGGAATCGGAGAGATCCTTTTCTCTAACACGAACTTGGATTCTTTATTTCTAACAGCTCATCCAACACCACTAACACAAAAGAAAAGCCTAAGCCTATTCGCTGGCATCTGTGATACCCACTTTAAGTCATACTCCAACAGTTTTGATGATGCTTTGATTATCAGAAATCTTGGTTAAGTGATTCTCAGTACAGTCATTTTCATGTCAAGTCTATTTAATATAACGTTCAAAACTGTAGGTACTACTGCAGAGAATTTGGGTTTTTTTTATTAATTGATAGTTCCATTCACTGATCTCAAAATCTGAGTTAAATGCTCTGTCAACGTAAGCATTCTACATTTATCTGCATCTCGAAAAGATAATGCATGAAGTAGAACAAGTTTCTTTACCAAGGAAGCTCCAATAATCATAGTTCACATATTTACATTCACATTTAAACATTGTGGCCGGCCAAAGGCCCAATAGATGATACAGGGAGATGTAGATTTAACATGGATAAACAAAGGGAAGAGACAATCTTGATGTACATAATATTTGCTACTACATGAAGAAACAAAATGCACAATTTATCTTCTGATATGAATTGCATGATCTTTAATTCTCCTAGTGGCTAAGCTTCTTCATTGCAAGAGTCCATGCATATCACTGTCTTTATAAATTGCAAGAACTGCATTAAACTCTATACATAGTGCCTCATGGATTTTTACAGAGACTTAGCAGAGAAAATAAACAATGTTGCAGAGGCATTTGCAGCTACTGAACTTCCCCATTTGTTCCAAACACATAAGCGCCTGCAATAGCCAAAATCAATTCAATCTTGAATACAGAATAACACACACAAACACCAGTTATGATCAGCAAAGATAAATAAAGATTATTTACCAAGTGTAGGCATAAGAAAAGACAGAGCTGCAATGCCAGCAATCTTGAGTGGCAAGCCTGTCTTGATCATATCTTGAATTTCAATGTGCCCGGTAGTGAACCCAACTATATTGGAAGGGGTTCCTGTTGGTAGCAAGAAAGAAAATTGTGCTCCAATTGCTCCAGGAACCATGAGGAGTAATGGATGCACACGCATCGTTTTTGCTATTTGGATTAGAAGTGGAATTACGAGGGTTGTGGTAGCATTGTTTGATGTGAATTCAGTAATTACGGCGCTTATGAGACACACCATAGGTGCAATGGCCAAATATGGAGCTGCCTCCAAGAAGTCTAAGCCTCTTGATAGCACATCAGCAAGTCCACTAGATCTTACTCCATCAGCTATGGCAAAACCGGCCCCTAGAAGTAATATGATGCTCCATGGTAGCTTCTTGCATTTGTTCCAATCCATCAATTTTTCCCCCTTTTGCTTCTTGTTTGGAATTATGAACAATAAGGTTGCCATCAATACCTACAGAAATTAATATTAACCATGCTTAACTTAATCACACAGAATCTTAACTAAATTAATGTTCTAAATGACAGATTGCTCACACTGGCAGTTCCATCACCAGCACGCCCATGGAAAAGTGCTCCCCAACCAGGAGTATCATCTGTTATTCTTCTTGTCATCCACAATGCTATTAGCATCTGCATCAATAATTACTTATCAATTTGAAGATAGTCCCAACAATGTTATCATCACTTAATTAAGAAATTACAGTACTTAAGGGCTCACCCCAAACACAGCTAATATCATCTTCTCAGCAAAAGCCATTGGACCTGTCCACATCATAATCTCAAGTCAATACTCAAAATTTGAAAGGCCTAATACATAGTCCAGTAATTGGATTTCTAATCAATTTTGCCTCATAAATCAAAGTGAAGACTCTTACCTAGCATTTCAAGCTCCCTTTTGATTTGGGTTTTGTCCACATACTCAGAAAGAGCTTCCCCTGAGCCCTTTGAACAGTACAACACACATAATGTAACCCACAAAGCAAAGAAAAGAACTAAAGCCAAAGGGAACCCAAAAAAGAACCATGTACTGAAGCTAATTGGTTTTGCTTCAGGAAAATAGCTTTTCCACATCCCAACCAATATCAGATTGACACCTGTACCAGTCAGTGTACTCATCCCTCCTATAGCTGCTGAGTATATCACTCCAAGAACCACAGCTTTGCAGAACTTCTTGGTAATATTAGATTGAATGGGACCGCTTGGAAAATTCTGTAAGATCCCAGTGGCCACTGGCATCATTATCACGGCTGCTGCCACGTTGTGCATCCACATACTCACAAACGCCGTGGTGCCACATATTCCGAGAAGCAGCATTGGTGGGTTGAGTGGCTCTCCACAGAATAGAAATGTCATCTGCGTAAACATTCCAACAATTCAATGACAAGTCATAATTGTCATCACTATTTCAGATTTACAAATCTAAAGCAACACTTTGCGTGAGCAGGATTTGATACCAAGACAGTAAGTTTTTAATAATTCAAGAGATCCAGCACGATTTAAGGGATATTCTAGGCATGAAAAAGTGAAGAATTTACAAAAAAGATATATTAATTAGTTAGATAGGGGGAACTTACATTTAAGGCCAATCTTCTGTGAATATTATATTGTTCAACAGCAAGAGCAAGAATGAAGCTTCCAAGGACAAGGGCAATGACATCATTCATGTAAGAGTGAGCAACACTATCAGAAGAAGATATTCCAAACAGGGGAAACAGAAACAGGGGAGACATGGAGGTGACAGGCATGGGCACAGCCTGAGTCATCCACCATGAAAACACCCAAGCAAGCACACCCAACATGTTCCGGCTACTCACCGGTCCATCCAACTTCACACAAACACATATAACACCGCACAGCAGAGGCCCCAACAGGACGTAGAAATTGTTGGGAGTGAAAATGGATTTTAGTAATGAATGTTGAGAGCCTGGTAACCGTTGGATTGGATCACGGTTAGGAAGAAGAGGAGACTTGTGATCATCAGAATCTAGATGAGCCATATTATGACCGTTTATTCTGAGAAGATGATCTGAAATTGATGCATGTAATGGCTAAGAGGTGGAAAACATAGGCTGTAACTGGGGTTGGCTTTATATCAGAAAATTGAAGGGAGTTGTAGGCAACTTCTCTTTGAGTTTTGACGCATTCCTGATTGTTTGTTTGTTTGTAGCACATAAATTTCAATTATTAGCAATTAAAAAACTTCATAGCAATATAATATGTACATGGGAAACTGACATATTATTTTACTCCCATTATGGTGGGGGCATGAAGCAATCAGAGAAAGCCAACAGGATTCTTCCCATTATGGTGGGGGCATTAAGCAATCAGAGAAAGCCAACAGGGCTCTTCTTCCTCTCAAGCCTGTTTGTTCATTGGATGATAAAGAAGAAAGTGAAAAATGGTCTGTGATGAGTCATAATTAGGCAATGGATAAGAAGCTGAATCAGATTAAGCTCACATGTCAGCATAATTAGCAGTAATCTTGTTAATAATTTAAGCCCCATTTGGAAAGCCACATAATATTAAGAATTAGGTGTAATTAATAAAAATTATTAAACTAAATATGTTTGTTTAATCAAGTAATTATTTAGTTATAGTATAATTAGTGATAATTGTATAAACTCAATTACACTCTTTAATTTTTATAAGAATTGTGAATTCGATGTAATTAATGTAATTACAAAATATTTTAATAAAAAAAATAAAAATATCAAACATAATATTAATAATTTAAATATAATTATAATATAACATTCAAATACATCATATATTTTAAAATAATGTAATTACTAATTTTCAAACACGGCCCAAGTATTTATAACAATCGCGTAACACCTGTCTAAAGAATAGAAGAGAGACGTGTGTGGACTATGTAAAGCAGCGGAAGAAGGCCAAATTCAAGGCAATAATGCAACAATGGGCCCCTGAAAGTTATGACAATACAATTTTATTTGAATATATGTGGCTCTTCTCCCTTATCCAACCTTCCTCACATGGAATTATCAATTATGTGGAGGGTCAAATCCAATCAACATGTGAGCAAGAGCAGCCAAATTACTATGATTTCATGGCCATCAACAACATAACATTGTTAACCACCACCCCAGGATCGCCGGATGGTAAAAGGGTAAAAAAGAATCTAGTATAGTATTTTAAGTTTGAGTCTTTTTATCGTAAAAATATAAAAGAAATACTTAATATGATTTTTTGAGTTATAATTTACACAGTTATTAATAATAGTGGTCATTGAAGTTCTTATTCGATCGATAATTTTAAGATCCCAAAAAATTAATTAAAATATATACAAACTAACCCAAACATCTCGATCATCAAAGATAAAAATAAATAACATAACATAAGATTGTTGCTAAAGCCTTGGAATTTGGTGTCTCTCCACTTAAAATAAATATTAACCATGTGAAACACAAATAGCCAACGATCTGCCCAAATAATTATTGCAAGTGGAAAATAATATTTTACTTTAATTATTACTTAAATATAATCCATGTGAATCACAAATAGCTAACAATTTAATTACTTTGTTTCATAGAATTAAAAAAAAAAAAAAAGGAAAACATATCTCCTATTAAATTTTGAGTCAAATTTTTTATTTCATTATTTATAGAATTTATATCCTTTCCCATCATATAAAATAAAAAGAAAATCATAGTTTTAGGTATGAAATTAAGTATTATTAAAGCCTCATGAAATTAATCTTGCTTCCATTAAAAGGAATAAGAAGAGTAAAATTATTAATTATTAAGATCAGTTCTGCATCAAGTTATAACACTTAAGATGGGTTTTACTAAGGTTTTAAAATTCAAACCGGGCCTTGACCCGGTCAAGTGCCAGGATTATTGTTTGACCGGTCCGACTGGTGATGTCAATTATATAACTTTTTTTTCAAAAATTGCAACTTAGTCTCTGAAATTTTACTATATTGTAAAAATACCCCTTAAAAACTTTTTTTTTTTAATGTTTGTTTTGGCCATTCTTTAGTTGAAAATTCCCGCCTTACTGTTTCCCTGGGTCTATGGAATAAATATGATGTCATCTAAGCAACGTAAAATTTAAAGTTATTAATGGTTCCGTTTAACAGTGAAATCAACTATCAAGATGCTTTTAATTGAGGAAAAGCAAGAATTTAAAAAAAAAAAAGCTGTTTTTATCCAAAGCCATCTCACTGATAAAGAATATAATATGTTGCTTTTTTCTCTTTCTCTAAGTGATGCTGATGCCCAATTTTTCTCTAGACAGAGGGAACAAAGCAGCCTGAAGCTTCTTCACCTTTGATGATTATCATGAATTATTAAGCAAGAACATTATATTAAATCTATTACTTTTGCTTTTATTATCTTTAAGAATTTATTCTTTTTTTAATATATGCTTCGGTCTCTTGTCTCTTTCTTTCAGAGTGGCTTATTACTTAATCTTCTGCAAGTGAACTTCTTACATAGAGTATAAATTGAGACGTGTATATGGAAGAGCACATACATGATCAGTTTGCTATAACTTAAAAAAATGGGTGAACTTTTTCTAAGTTTCCTTTCTAAGCTCATTGCATTACTTAGCTTTATTCTTCTTTTCCAATGTTGTTGGCTTCAAAAGGTCACTACTGAATCGTCAGCAGGTTAAATTATCATCTTCTTTTATTTTAAGTTTTTAAAAATTTATTTCTCTAATTAATAATCTCCTGCTAATTAATCCTTTTGGTGACCTTGCATTATAATCCAGGAGAAATATCAATTGATTCATCCTGCAATAAAGATACTTGTTTGCCAGCCGATGAAGGTACG
>WYDK02000068.1:307075-325467 GCA_009867345.2 Toxicodendron radicans
ACTTTCTTTTGATTCTAAATACTCAACAAATTGTTTCAGAATGATTTTAAAAAATTGTTAAAAAAAATCTTCTTGAAAATATCAAAAACTTTTTATAAATATTAAAAAAAAATGCCAAAATATGGTACGATTTTATAAGGGAGAATAAAATTTTCTTCAGGAGCAAAATTGTATGATGTGTATTATATTTTGTTGGATCTAAGAGAATCAAATTTATAGTTTTTTTTTAAACATTAAGAAGCTTTAGATTAAACTATGCACTAATCATGATTAAGATAATTTATAATTAAAAATTGTACGATTGATCCTAGAATTAGCCATGCGTGTCCATCAAGAACTTTACCGTACCTTAATACTCTCTGTAAAGTGAAAAAAGGTTGATGGAAAGACTGGACGGTTGAGATGGGCCTAACAGAGTTTTGATAAAAATTCCAATATTTAATTGGTTTAGCTGAGCTGTGCATTCCTCAAATGGATAATCGATAAACTCACATCACATGGAACGTGGAAGGGAATGCCCCTAAACAGGGACAAGGACATGTCCTTATAATAGTTTAACACTAGCATTAATTTTGAGGTATATGGCACATTGCTATTGATGGAGATGGCATACAGTTTATAACTTTCTCTTTTATTACGAAAGTTGATAAAGGTTGGGCCTGGCAGGGCCCATCAACTGTATCCAGGTGGAATCTTTTAATAATTTATGGTCTTATTCTTGGGACCACCCTTGACATTCCTAGACTCTGCATCAATCCATCACCTGCTCCGTCAAACTCCATCAGAAAATCATTCTTTTAATTCCACTTAGTCAAGCCTCGTGTTTTTACCATTGATGATCTTCCTCCACACAAATGGAGAGGTAAATAATAGGCCTGGTTAAAAGTTAGAAATGCTCAAATCTTTTGCTCAAATTGTTACCAAAGTTCTTATACTTAGATTGGGTATTGACCTGGTCAAGAGGTTGATCCTCTAGTCGAGTGGTTCAATCGATTAGACCGACGACTTAAAACTGTTTCGCAAATTCAATCACGGGTTTATCTGATTCAACTACTATAATCGAGTTTTAGATATATTCGAACTGGATAAGGGTCTGGTTCTCAGTCGAACCGGACAAACAGTCAATCCAATTCATGTTTTAAAACAATGGTTGATGTTGTTCTTAATCAGTTAACAGTGTGTTTTGATGGAATCCTTCAGGATTGGTGGATCAATATTGAAGAATACAGACAGTTACAATTTATCTAGATAATTGATATAAATCAAGTGTATCTCATTTTTTATGAATTTTACGGCTTACCCTAATTCCATGAGGATCAAATCCCATAATTAAAATATTGTTATTCGTAAACTAATAATGAGTAGATCCTTTTAGAGATTGAAATGGGAGGGTAGGGTTTTAAATAAGCATAACACAAAGGAGTCATAATCCATGTCTGGTCTGCTATGAATTATGTGAAAAATTTTAAGCTTTTATGGCGGCAACTTTGCTTTCGTTGTCTTACTGCGACCACTCGGCAAATCACTTTCTCTATTGTATTGATTTTTCCTTCTTTTGGTAGGCAGCTTACTTTATCTTTTTCTGCTTAAATTTATAAATCAATCAATCAAACTCCATTTCTAAAACACTGGTCATGGAGTGGGGTCTCGCTCTCGCTTTCTTCAATCAATGTTTTAATATATATTCCAACTAAAGCTAAGATTCAATGCATCATCTTTTGAATCTTTCAAAAGAATTTACCTTCTTAATTTAAGGACAAAAAGAAAGAAATGTAAAACTATCTTAATCATCATCATGGTGACCTTCATTCTATGATTTTGATACGATAACTTAACGAGAAAGTTAATACTATTGGATTCTATGATTCTAATACAATAACTTAACGTGAAAGTTAATACTATTGGATTCGACCTTTGCAATAATCGAATTCATGAATCATTCTCTCATTCTGAATTCAACATCTCGTCGAGTAAGTTATTACTATTGAGTTTGAACAAAATAGAATCTTCGATAACCCTGTCATCGCCGTCCGATGATCTTAAAAATATATCATGTATCATTGAATTTTTCTCTTGAGAGTATATCAGAAACTTGATTGTAATTTCAGACCATTGAATTGCAACTGAGCACTGCAGAGGAATCTGGAAAAATAAAAAGATGTACGATTTCACAAAATATGATGATACAACTAGCAATGTGGAAAATTTCTTCAGTGATGTTAATTAAACTTGAAAATAAGTTTAGAACTACAACAATGGTTTCTTTCAGTAACTATAATCATCAGGTCTTGCCGACTTCACAGCTACTGCTATAGCACCATTGATATTGGATTAAAGATCTTTTGAGGACCACTCAGGACTGTTCATCTAACAAGATTTCTCAATACTGTTTCAGCACGCTGCTCAAATTTCGGTAGGGCCCATTCATGCTGAACGATGTCGAGACCGTCTTTCTCGGCACCCAAGCTCTGACAAGGGAAAAAAAAACACCCATGGTTTAGGAGATATTCGTGGTGTAGAATAACAACTTGCAGATAATTCTATGAAATAAGCTGAAAAACAAGTTCTCAAATTCAAGTTTCTTTTTGTTATGTTCTCAAAATACCAAATGACAATCAAGGAAATGCCAATCACTATTCTCATCCAGCGTATCTAAGTTCAATGTAATTTATAAACAATCAGATCCATCCCTAATCATCCCACAATTGATTTCCCCTCTAAAAGAATGTTAAATTCATGTCTGTCCAATGCCTAATTTCCAGAGTATTATCCAATCAAATAAAAACAGGAGAATATCAGTCAGAACTAGGGAAAAGTATGAGCAGAGACGCCATTACGATACAGCTGAACATAAAAATTCCAAAGCATGAAGAAATTCTCAAGCGATCATGTTGAACACAAGATAGAGGATAAGCTATGATTAGTTGCTAAGAAGCAAACCATCTTGTTCACCAGGCAGTTAAGAGTTATGGCAATAGCTAGGCAATTACAACATGACATAAAGTCAGTGTCTTTTATACAGTTATAAAATAGAGACAACTATCCGAGTGAATGCATGTATGTCCAAGTGCTTCTGTATGTGCATGTGTGTTACTATTTACGTGCATGTGCAAGAGAGGTACACAATTCAGCTTCTAATGAACCCACATAAATAAAGTCAATTCTATTTCTCTATGCCTCTTTTTTACATTATATTTAAACGACATGCACTTTAAACACCAAACAACTTAATCAGCAAGCCTGTATCCACCGGTCAATATTAGACCTCTATATCTCTCAAAAACAAAGCTCAACTACTGAACTGGCAAGCCTAGGGCCCCCAACAACAAGTGGACTGTGTGAGCAAGTTGCAGCCTCTACCTCCCCATCTCCTTGGCTAAGAGGCCTTTTACCCTTTTCACAGGATGTCTGCCTGAACAGTCAAAAGCATAAATTTCCTCCTCGGGTAGTCACTTTTCCTATATAAGACCTCATCTTTCCCAGCATCTCCCTACACTTGGAGCTCATGTTCAAGGCAAATGCTTCCCCAAAAAAGTTGATATTATAGAGTCAAATGCTTAGTTGGCATGGTCTTATTAATGGCCTGTTAGACAATAACAAGGAACTTCTATGCTTCATGGCTACTACAATTCTAAGACAGATCTGAAAACCCATTTCAATCAAAGAAGCCCTGCTTTGATATTATCTTAAATTAATTGTTTTGCTAACTGTACTACCTGAAACAAGAAAACTGTTATGAGGTGCCCAGGGGAACGAAAAAAATCATAAAACACTATAGTTGACTAACAAAAGGTAACTGACCCACATTAATTCTTTGTCTCATCAGTTGACAGTGATTGGGGGCATAACCAAACAAAAGGAAAAAAAAAAAGAACAGCATTTGATACCCTACATCAATTCCAGTGCTGAGAATAAGTGGAACAAGAGCTTGTAAATCAGTCTCAGAAATACCATTAACAACTTATTCTATGACATAAAGTTCTTGCATAAGCTGAAGTAGAAAATTGCAAAGACAGCAGAAGCCCACCCCTGCAGTGATTGAAAAAATCTCCATAGAGAAGTACATACCACTTGCTGCAAGATTCCACAAGTTTATACTAACACTCAATGCCCTAGGACATCATTCTGAAGAGACTTGCTCTATTACAAAGAATCCTCCCAAATAAACCTAACAAAGTTAATATCATCAACAGCCATTCAGCTATAAACTAGCATGTAACCAATTATTTCTTACATAGTCGATCTCTTCTGTTTGTAGTGGGTACACTACTACCTTTACACTATACTTAAGTTATATGCATGGAAAAGCCCAAGACTGTTAAGTCTAGTCCATGTATTTTCTTGAAAAGTAACTAATTATTAAAAAATTATTTGTCCACAAAAAAATCAATCAAGGAGACCTACTCCACATCAAATTTAAGTGCACAGGTTGAAGACGAGCACAATATAGAGAGATATCACATTAGACAACAAAAAAAGGTAAAACCATACTAAGCCTTAAAAGAAACTCAATAATGAACCACTAAAAGTTGTACCTTTGAGGGATCAAAACCAAAGCCACTCATTTGCATCATCCGCTGTGTATCATCAGTAGCTGCATTAAGAGCATGATACTGTAAGTTTGTAATATTCAACAGTAACTAAATCGTTGCTGAGCCGGAAAAACTAGATCAAGATTACAGTGTTTGCAGTATTGCAAGAAGAAAATCAACATGCAGATCCAAGTTAAAAGCAAAATAACAACACACAAGGTTTAAAATATAATAGAATCAATACTAACCATTTTCTTCTCCGAGAATGAGGCTAAACAAACCCCTTAATCCAAACAAATTGAGGAAATACCTGAAATAAAAATAAACAAGTTTTCAATAATTAAATTCAATCAACATAAAGGTGCCCAAACAACTAACACAGACTCAGATCAAAAAGGAAAAAGACATTAATGAATTAACTTCTTGTTGCCAACATCAGAAAATTACCATGACCGACTACTGACATAGCTAACATCAACAGTGCTCAAGTCAATCCCATTCTGTAACATTGACCTGAACCTCTGAGTCAGTGGGAACGGTATCTTGGCTGTGAAGATATACGAGAATAAAAAGAAGCATAAGATACATATTACAAGATAACATAAAGCAACATTAACAAAACAGTAAATATCTAAAGCGAAACACAGAGATATTGTATAGGGCACATAATCAACCAAATTCTGGGAAACAGAAAAAGGTAAGAATATTACATTCTACTATCATCTCAACCAAAAAAAATTAAACAGACAACAACCCACACAAAAAACCACATTCTGTAACCAAGATAGAGAACCGTACCTGCAACAAACCCAGAGAAGAAAAAGTTGACCCAAGCAAAAGTAAGGGTCTGGCCGGCACAAAGATAACAAACAGAACTGTCACTATCTCGTCATAGCAAAGAAACCATAAAAACGTCAATAAGCTATTTGATTACTCACCTGGGGTATGATCATAGACAGATTTTTCTTCATCATATCCATTGCCATGTTGGGATCAGAAAACATTTGTGCTTGCGGATTTTGAGCCTGCCCTTTTGGAACATGCAATAACCCATTTTCCTACCACCACACAACAAACATACAAACATTCCCATATCAACAACAACAACGACAACAAAACTGCAAGATGTTACAATAAAATGGGAGAATTTCACAACCCAGACAGTAAAAAAAAAAAAAATTCTTCTAATCAGACACCAGCTTTACAGCTGAGCTCCATGAAATTCTCAATTTTATTACCACACTTATCGTTTGTGATCTAAAAATCGAAACTAATATCTGCCTGATATAACCTCAAACTCAGGTATAATTTGTGAAATTCTCAGTTTGAAACTAATAACTCTTCTAAACCGATATTATATTTCAAAAATTGCTCGGAACTAACTAACTAACTGAGAACTAAATTATTCAAATTCAAAAAAGCGAACAAACCTCGTTACTGAAATAAACCCTACGAGCACGAAACGACTTGGCAGGGATGAAATTGGCGCTGGCACGTAAATTGCGCGCCCTAACAATCACTTGACTATTTAAAAAAAAAAACAGAAAAAAGAATAAACAATCATAAAATTGATAAAACAGAAAGGACGTATTGAAAATTGAATGAAATGAGGGCTTGCCCTTCTTTGACGATTTTGAGATCGGGGACTTGAGCGGAACGCATGAGTTTAGATACGAAGTAGCGGAGGATGCCGATGAGTACCATCACTACTGATAGAGGAATTAGAACCCAGTCTCTGATCGCCGTGTCGAGTACCAGATCTTCCGCCATTGCTCTTGATTGACGATCACGATCTCTCGTTGAGTTTTGATTCGGAGGATGATGCCAAATTCTGAGACGGGTGACTCGATACTAAAGAGGAGCTAATGTGTTTTAATAAAAATAAAACGCTGCGTTTTCGTACTCTGGTGTTGTCTCTACTGTGAAACGACACCGTTTTGAGTGTCATTAAATACAAAACCAATTTGATTTGACAATATCTACTTAATTTTAACCAGACTCTCCATCATAGTGTTAGAGGATATGTTAGTGGAAAACTAGGATAGCCGATCTATATGGCTATTTTTGATGGTGTCAGAAGTTTTGCACGGGGGAAATTACTGACAGTTATTTATATGGAGATAATCGACCTATATGGTTATCTTCGACGGTTTCAAAGGTTATATACGTGAGAAACTACAATAATCGACATTTATAGAGATAGTATCATTTACTCTCATGCATGAAAGGTGGTTTTGAAACTATTAAGGAAGATTCTTAACTTGCAATGTGATGCAGTCTGCAATTGCTTCAATTCTTTTCTTTCATGGTGGCCACCTTCTTTGGCATTCTCTTATAAAATATCCTCTTCCTAACTGTTCCCATGGAGATCCAACCTCATTTTCCATTATTTCTTTCACCTTCAAAATGAGTTTACTCTCTTTCCCCTCCACCATAAACCACTGCCATAAAATAATCTCCAATTCCCTTCCGTTCACCTCTCAAACGAGTCACAATTTCCACAGATTTTCTGTTCATAATCATAACACAAGTCTTTATACAACGGGACGCCAACAATTCTCTTCACCATTTTCATGTCAACCCGTGATCAAAACCAGTTCTTCTTCAAGCCACAGAGGCCTATCCCTGGTGCCTTTTGACGCCAAGAATGGCTCAGGATCAAGCGACCATGAAGATCACCGAGCTCTAGACACAGTCCTCAAGCTTTACTCGGCAATCAAAAGCCAAAATATCCGTGAGCTATCTGATATAATTGGCGAGGAATGTCGATGCGTATGCAATTTCGTCTCATTCTTCCAACCCTTCCAGGGGAAAAAGGTACACGCAATTTCAATTGACAAAATAAATTTACATGATTTAATTTGGAGTAAATTAGTGATTAAATTCGGTTTATGTTGTAGGAAGTGGTGGATTTTTTCAGTTATCTTATAAGAAGCTTGGGAAATAATATCGAGTTCGTAGTGAAACCAACTTTGCATGATGGAATGAACGTCGGCATCGCATGGAGACTAGGTCTATTTACCTTCACCGTCTAAACATATTATAATACAATCAACCAATGAAAATATGTCATAATAACCGGTGATATACGCTTGTTTTCTTACATTTTGCTGCAATTTTGGCAGAATGGAGAAAGAACCATGTGCCACTGGGGAAGGGTTTCAGTTTCTACATATGCCAAATCTACCAGGGCAAGGCGGTGATAAGGTGCAGATGCATGAAATTTCCAACTTATTTCACATCAATCAGTTAACATTTAGCCTTCCAGAAAGGCAAATCCTTAACTTCCACCCACGTTGTTGACACTAACCCTTTTGTCAAACATTCAGGAATGTGGAAATGTTCATGGAACCACTCCTCCACATCGAGCCTATCAGACTCGTAAGCTGTTTACTTTACTGCTTTCTAGTTTCAGACTCAGTAATGTTGTTATTGACTTTTAATAATCAATGGATTATCACATCCGAATTCAATTTTCTTCTGTTTTGGGCAGAAGACAATGAGATACGTCATGCTGATAGTGGACAAGCTGAGCTCCTATACAACGACAAAGGATCAGAAACGAAAGGCTCTGTACAAATCATTGTTCCTTCTATTCTTCTTGGCTGTCCTCCTGTTATTTTCAAAGCCTGGATTGTATTAGGCCACAAGGGAATGTCCCGATCATGGCTCTCCTTATCATGTACTATTTCACCTAAGTGACCGAGTCAAAATTCAAAAAAAGTCATTACCACCCAACAACAAAACAGCCAAGATAGTGAATAAACCATATGATATAATACACTCTCAATCTCTCTTTTGATTTTTGCTTAATAATCCATCTTTGTGGGCACCTTACAATTAGAAAATACTAAAATCTACCAACCGCAACAAACAGAAAGAAGAAAAGCAGATACATAACAGCATGAAGCATGCTTGTCATAATCGCAAAAATCAGCAAGATAGGTTTCTTACTTCAATTACAAGATTACTTGCAACCGAAATAGCCTTCAGAAGTCAACAAGAAAAAGTTGAGATTAGGAAAAAGACAGTGCACCTACTCACCAAACATCTTCATAAGTTTAAACTTTAAATAATCTCTCACAAATCACCTTTGCAGCTTCCATGGTACCGTTGACGCTTGACCTATATACCTGCTTCGCTCAGATAATCAATACCTTAATTTGACTGCTACTAAGAATGTTATTCTATAGTAGTCTAAATTCTTTTCAAGTTCATAGGCTGGGGGCAATGTTGGAAATGCAAGCTGCAGCATGGACTTAACCAAGCAATGAGATAATCGGATTGCTACTTCCGAAAAGATAACAAGAATTTTATCATTACAATCTGGTTTCATTAAGTCTACTTTTTTAGGTTAGCAAGGAAACCTAAACCCAAGGGCAACAGCTTAACTACAACATATCCTCACCATTGCCCGTGGTACATTCTCGTTCTAATCACAAATAAACAAGTAGTGTAAAACATCATTTATCTAACCATGTCAATGCACAAAAGAGAAAAAGAAAGGTCTTCACTATCTGTTCTACCATCAGAAGTGACCGGATGACAAGGTCCCATGCACCTACAAAAATAAGACAAAGTATTCAAGTAACAATCAAAGCGCAAGAAAATCAAAATAAATGCACACAAAATCAGGCAGATTATACAACAAACCCAGAAAGGAAGGATGAAGTCAGAACAAATGATAAAATATACACACATCATGCTTTTTCTTTATTTGATGAAACACACACACTTAAGTGTAGTAAGGCTCTTAGAACAACAAACTTGCCCAAAGAAACTACACAAACTCCATCAATAATATCACCAAACAGACAAGTAGATACAATAATTAAGTCCAGCCAGCAGAATAAACCTGAGTTAAAATGATGGCATATTGCCTAATTAACAATGGAAAAATTAATATTGTTATCCAATTGTGAAGTTGATCAAAGTCATCAAACTACATGAAAAGAAGTACAGTATCACCTAAACTCAATCTGAATTATTTTTGAAACTTGCCAACTCTCAAATGCTTGACGTAATGTAACACCCCAATGAAACTGAAGTATGTATCAATTAAAACGTGTATGTGTGAGCAAGAGAGCAAATATATTGAGTTTACACGAACCAGTCAAAAATTCAATCATGACTGCGTGAAAAAGTGCTTGCGTGCTAACATCTCATTTATCCCCAATGCTGAGATGCTCTCACATCCAAGAAGCTCACGCAGATTTTCATCACATATTATCACCATCGAATTTAGAGGATCCTAAATGAACACAAGCAAAACAACTAAAAGTTAATGCCAAAGAAATTTATTACTATAGATATGGTAATCTACCAAAAAACTGCATTGCAAAACACAAAAAGAAAACGAAGAAGAAACAACTGAACTATACACAATTACAAAACTTGCAATCATGAAATGAAGATATGGAGAGAACACAAGTCAAGTTCAACTAAATAAAGCACACACATTTATACAGACTTATAGACAAGCTAATTCTAGCCGGATAAACCATAAATAAACAAGTAGTAAAATTTCAAGATTAAAAGAATAACAAATAACTTGTGCACCAGACACCCACCTCAAGTTGGTTAACCTTTATGTACTCCCAAACACGATTGCTTGCTTCTGCTTGAAGCATCTGCCTTCCTCCAGTACCAAAAAACTTGGCCAGTGCTTCAGATATTATCACAGGAGATGCACCAGATTCAGTACTTTCAGTAGTGGACTGAGTGTCTACCTTGAATCGTTTAGCTTGACTAGCCTCCTCTGTGGAAATTTAAAAGAGGAGAAAAAAAATGTCTTAATCAAGGTCATTATATAACAAAATATAATTACACACAATGCCACATTACGTACTCGTGGGTTCAAGTGCAATTATATGTTTAGCAAGTAACTTATTCATCTTGAACATGTCAGTGCAGTCAGTCTCAAAAACCACACGCAACGCATCATCACAAATGATCTTTCTCTTGTTACTCGGGTCTTGGAGGTTGTTCTTCCTTATGTATGCCCACAACTGCTTCACAATCTGAATCAAGCAAAAGCAGAAATCTCAAAAATCCGAACACAAAAATACTTTTACAACATTAACCATCAAACTAAATGTTGTCCTGTAATGTATTGAACTTGATTGATCAAGAAATAACAACCTCAGTCCTCGGCAAAGCTGGCTCACCAACAATGGCCTGAAGTTCAGGAGAAACACCACAAACTTTGTTCAAGCCCCCTGGCCCACCTCTTCTTTTGGCTCCAACAGAGACACTGTAGTAAAATCACAACACCCAATATCATTGTTACAACGAATGACTAAGCTAAAACACTAAGATCCAAATGAACTTCATAATAACAAAAATTAAACAAGGTTAAATCTTAATAAAGTCTGTAATTCTTATAACGTGAGTCACGTGACAAGTTTGGTGGGAGGAAACTGAAACTTCCCCAAAATAATGCAATATGGTAACAGCCAAATTAGATTTTTAAATCAGTCTCTAATTTTTTTTCCGGTGGGTCTAATGACTCTTGTCTTGTTCTATCTAATCAATCAAAGCCTCAAATCGAAGTATGAATAAAGTTAAAAACTGTTTTAGCTTTATGTGAGAACTATCAATTGTAAGTTATTCATTAAAATACTAACCAAGCCACTAACATTTTGCACAAGCAACACCCTCTTTCAACACAAAAACAACAATTCTGTTCGAAAGAATCAATTTTTACGCCAAAAAAGAAAGAAAACAAAACAAAAGTAAAGCATAAAATTAACAAAGACTATCCTTTAAAAAGAAAAACCTAATTTTTTTTTTTTAAAAAAGAAAATCTTTAGACACAACATGCAATTACAGAACTACCCTGAAATTGACACCACCCAAACCCTAAAAAAACAACAATTTCAAAGAAAACAAAAGACAAGCAACCAGACTGCAAGAAAAAAAAAACAAAAAAATCCGAACCTTTCTTTGGGAACTTCAACCGGAATTTGGGAAAACCCCTCAGGTTTCACGACATTGGAATGCGGCGCCTGCTGCGGAGGAGCCGGGGAAGGGGACGGGTGAGGCTGGCGAAAGCTGAGCTCCTGAGGGAGCTGGGGGTGGTGGTGAGGGTGGAGGGCAAAATGGGGAGAAAATTGCTGTGACGGTAGAGAGAATTGGGGGTGCTGTGGAAGGGCAAAATGGTCTTTTGACAAAGTTTGTTGCTGTTGTGGTTGAAGTTGTTGGGTGGTTACTACTTGCGTTGTCGGGTGAGCCCGGAGGAGGAGGCTGATCTGGTCTCTGATGAACCCGGCTTTGTGCGACAAGTCTAAACCTAGCTTAGCCTCCAGCTGCTGTACCACAAAGTTTAATGAAGTGACGGCGTTGGGGTCGGACTGTCGGAGCAGGGTCTCCACACCTTTAGCTATCTCCTGGTCCGTTACCATTATCAGTTAAAACTGTTCTTTTTTTTTTCTTATCTCTTCTACATACAAAATTACAAATATTTAACTGAAAAAACTGACTCACTCACACAGAATACATAAACGTTTCTCCCTTCTCTCTTCTCTCTCTCTCTCTCTAAATCTCTTTCTCTTTCTCTCTCTCTCTCACTCACTCTTTCTCTCTCTTTATATTACTTTAAATGACCGAAATGTCCTTTACATTTGCAAAATTTAAATTTCAGGAGCGAAAGGCGGTTTTACCCTCACCGTTTGGTTGCTGAGGTGGAGGGGTATAAATAGACTCAACAGTATACATCACCTTCTTTTTGAGTAAAATCATTCTAGTCACTAAGGTTTTGTAAAAGTACGTTAGATCCAGTGAAATGTGAAAATAACACTTGAAACTTTATCAATTACCTACTATTTATATATTTTTTTTTTCGTAAAAGTATAAAATACTCTTAATTTTATATTTATGTAAAATGATATAAAATATTAACAGAATTAAAAAAAAAATTTTAACTTAAATTTTTTGCTAAAGGTTCGCTAACTACTAAGGACCCAAGTGCTCCATTTAAATTCTATTGAACTTTATTGTCGCTTACCCAAACCTCAGGGACTAAAAGAATTTCTTTTTTATACTAAATCTTTTTGACGATTGTGGCCTTTGGTGGTGAGAAGCTTAGTTAAGAGGCTGAGGGGTAAGAGGGTAAATGAAGAGATGTTAAAGCGTTAAAGAGAGAATGGGAATGGAACTATGGAAGGGATAAAGCTACGCTTAAGAAAAAGATAAAGAGGCGAAGGGAAATGGAACTGTCTTGTCTTTAGCACAGTGCAAGACTAAAAAGTAGTGGGTCGAATTACGTTATTACCCATCACTGCCTTTTCTTTTGATTCCACGAGTGTAGGCTAAGATGAGAGGTAAAATGGTCAATTGAAAATGGTTTCTTGTATTTAACTTTGAACCGTTGGATGGATAATGATAGTGGGGGTGGGTCAACAACTGTAGAATGTTGTTGGGGTCTTGGGGACTGGCAGATGAGATGAGAGGCCCATTTTATCCGACGGCTGAGAATCCCTTTTGTCATCCTTTGTAAATTTTCAACTCAATGTCAATACATTCCATTTACCTACCAAACGGTTAATGAGTAATGACACCATTTCCATTTAATTGTTGAAACGTGGATCAAAAGCTTAGACTTTTTGAGGGTTTCAAATTCTTCTTAATCTTAGTCTATACATGAATAAAACCTTAAATAAACCCAAAAAATTATACCAAATATATGAAAGTTCACCCAATCAATACATGTTAAATTAACCTATTCATGAGTAACCCAAATTATTAGGGTAAACTGAGAATTGTGTGGATAGACTAGAGATGGGCATTTTACTTGACCCCACATGGCCACGTCCTGTCCCATTCGGGGTGGAGATTCCTCAAAGTTAGGTGAATTGAGAATTGTATGGATAGACTAGAGATGGGTCTTTTACTAGACCCTACATGGCCCCGTCCCGCCCCATTCGGGGCGGGGATTTCCGAAGATGTCAAGGAAGAGGGAGAAAAATCCCCGCCCGCCCCATCCTCACCCCGCTTATTATGTTAATACTAATATATTATATATATGAGAATTTGATAATTTAGTAATGTTCTTATATTAATACTAATATATATGAAAATTTGATAATTTGGTAATGTTACTATGTTAATACTAATATATATGAGAATTTGATAATTTGATATTATTCTTATGTTAATACTAATATGTATAAGAATTTGGTAAATTGGTAATGTTACTATATTAATACTAATAAAATGTAAAGATTGATAATTTGGTAATGTTACTATGTTAAAACTAATACATATGATAATTAATGTTGTTGTGTGGGATTTTTCGAGAAGAGTCCGCAGTGATCGGACACATGTTGAGAAGTTGAAAGGATCAACAGCGAGCCGAATCAGATTTTGCCTGATGAATAGTGATCGCCAGTAAAGACTCGATGGATAGGAGTTCCTGACTAAATTATAAAGGTCAACGAAGGTGCAAGGTCGTCAAAACCAGTGAGCTCGCCAAAGAAACATAGTCAGCGTACAAGATTAGCCTTATCTCCCAAGAGTTGTGATAGGGTCATATTCAAATTCAAATTCCAAATTGATCACCCAATCCCTGAAAATTCATGATACACTTCCTTTTGAAAATGTAATCCCATATTGGGAGAGTTTTCTATATCAATTGTAACACTATAAATGCCCTAACTCACTATTGAAAAGGGGGTTACAAATTTTCATTAAGAATAACAACAGTAGACGTAGGCTCTCATTTTTAGAGGTTGAACCACTTTATAAATCTTTTTGTTCTTATTTATTATTGCATTTTTATTCATTCTTCGCCGATCATCTATAATCACACGCACACTCATTCTAATTCCAATAGGGTCAATCAGATCTCTCTGGTTAGTGCAATTTTTTGCATTAACAAATATTAATACTAATCAAATGTAAAGATTAATAATTTGGTAATGTTACTATGTTAATACTAATACATACGATAATTAATGTTAATACTAATAAAATGTAAAGATTAACAATTTGATAATGTTCCTATGCTAATACTAATATATATGAGAATTTGGTTATGTTAATATTAATGAAATGTAAAGATGATAATTTGACAATGTTAATACTAATATAATTTGATATGTTAATATTAATGAGATTGATCTTTCCGTTTGGGGATTAATATCCGTTAATGGAGAATAATATTTTTTCGGGGATTTTCCCCCGATCTTTGGGGTGGGAGGGATCAACCCATCCTTGCAGAACGAGGAATCCTCATCCCTGTCTCGTCCCATGACAGGGATGTGGTGGGTGCGGGGATTCAACAAGAGAGTCAGGGACGGATACGGGGAATGGGGTTCCCGTCCCCAATCCATCCAGTGCCTATCTTTAGGATAGACGTACGATCTCAGGTTCGATTCTCCATCTGAGCTTCCGCGATTTAAGTGTTATTTATAAAGATTCCGAGAGCATTGTAACTCAATGTAGCCCAGAAATCTCAATTTGGGCCCAATGTGAACCATCTTAATCTGGGCCGAGCTTCGATGGTTTGTTCCCAGCCCGAATAAGAGTTCGTTGTTTAGATACACATATCGATGTAACCAAACAAAGCCTGTTCCAACGAAGAGGGAGAGGGACGGAGGGAGATGCAAAAACAATGTCTCAAGTTGTCAACATAAACCCTCTCAATTCCTCGTATTCAACCCGACCCGAATCTCATCGGTTCCGGTTCACCAACACGACCCGCTATCAAAACGAATACCAAAACCAAAACTGGACTTCTCTGCTCCGAACACTCAAGTGCAATGGCAAGTTTTCTTGCCTCTTTTCAGACAATCGAAAAGAGGTACCAACTTCTCATCTCTCTCTCTTTTTTTTTTCGTAATTTATTTACGAGTTTTTTACAGGTATAATTATTTGTTTTATTGAAAACAAATTTTGATAGAAGAATATGTTTTGGGTAATTTGTTTTTAGTTGATTGTGCTTAGAAATGAATATTCAAGTTGTAGTTTGAAGAGGGTGATTATGATTTGATTCTATGTTGCTTAGAGCGTGGCTTGATTGGATTTTTTGATGTTTGAAGCTCAGAAATTGGGAGCTTGAGCTCTGTGCATAATTTTATACTTCCATGGTTTCTAATTGGGTCAAGTTAGTAGTTAGATTAAGCTTTTGTGGAAATTTGAGCTCCCTCATGTCTTCAATGTTGATTGGGGTATGCTGTGTTTCGTGAGAGTTTCTGAATATTTTACAATGGTTAGTGTTCTATGACAAGATGAGGAAAACATGCAATAACCAAATTCGTACTCATGCTCAAGGGGTGGTTTTCGTTTTTAGGAGTATTTATTGAATAATGATAGAGTAAAAGTATAACATTATGGGGAGTGAGAGTAAGTTTTGATTTCTAGAGTTATTGTTTGATAGAAGGTATTCCAATGAAGTTTGAGCAGTTATGGATAATTCTATCAACTTGAGGTGTTTTATGGTGGATTTCACTTTATGTTAAGCTCCATTGCCTGGTATAATATAACAACATTTACAACTTCCGTTGCTTTGAGCATGTAGACCAAATATCAGTCTACTGCACCAAATAACATGCTTGATATGTTCTTTCTAGAATCTTTTTTTGAAACATGGCATATGTGGCTACAAAGGGTGGCCATGCAAAGTTCTCTTAGAGTTATTGTTATTAATTATTTTCAATGTGCAATATTTGAATGATGGTTTGGCCATTCAACAGGTAGATGTGTCATTGTTTCTACTTTTCTGATTAGGATGCTTGAAACTGAAAAGTCACCAAAGGGAAGTATGAAAAAATAACACAACTAAGTTTGTTTCTTTTCCCAAACTACTTGAGGTTGACCAGCTGAGTCTTATTTTGACATATAACTCTTTCCTTGTATTTGTTTTAATCGATGTCAGAATTTGAAAGATTCATTTTCTCCCATTTAATAATGCTTTTTCCTTCGCATGGTTTATTTAATATGTCCATATCTTTGGTGGCAGGAACAAGCTAAGAAAGCCTTAGAAAGTGCACTTGGGGGAAAGAAAAATGAGTTTGAGAAGTGGAACAAAGAGATTAAGAGAAGAGAAGAGGCAGGTGGTGGAGGTGATGCTGGTGGAGGAGGTTGGTTTGGATGGGGGGGACGGTTTGGTTGGTCCAATGGTGATCATTTTTGGCAAGAAGCGCAACAAACTAGTCTTGCTGTGCTCGGCATTATCATCATGGTAAGCAGTTTTCTTCGTCTTTAAAGGTAGTAAAGGCTGGCATGCATGATCATAGTCATTTCTCTATCTCTTTCTCTCATAAATTTGCTTTCATGCTGACAGTATCTCATAGTTGCAAAAGGAGAATTGCTCCTTGCTGTGATCTTCAATCCACTGTTGTATGCTTTGCGAGGAACAAGAAACGGGTTCAGTTTCATAACCTCAAGATTCCTTCAGAAGGCATCTCCAGATGGTCCTGCAAATTTTGATGATATGTCAAAGAAGGAAGTCTATGGGTTTGTCTCAGCTAAAGAGAGAGTTTTGAAAAAGTGGGGAAGCGATTAATAGTTTGGTTTCAGGTTTGAAGGTTACTTAATCCATAAATGTTATAAATGAAATGAGGTATACCAAGTTTTGTAAACTGAATGAGCAGGGATGAGCAAGACAAGGCGAGCAGCCTTTTTTTTTTTTTTTTTTTTGTGGTGTAGAGAATGCTTGCTTTTTGTAATTGGTATTACTTGATTTTGAAATCCTAATTTCCATTCACTTGAATTTGGAATTAAGAATTCTTTTCTATTCAGAGGCCTTGGCCAAAACATACCTTAGCAAACTCTATTCGTATTAACACTGTAGGAAATACTTGCGTCTCGTAATTTGATTGTTGAAATCTTAACCCTTCATCATATGAATTCAAAGAGAAGAACTCTTTTTTAATCAGAGGCCTTGAATGGAACATGAAAATGAAATGTTTATTTCTGTCATTATACTTGAGAGTTGAGACTAATTTGAAATTTTGTTTATACAATCATACCAAAATTTTTGGGGTGCTTGGACATCACTATAGAATTAGTTCAATTATTCTCCATATTATGTGGATGTGCATAGCATTGCTATTTGTGATTATGCCTTTTTGATACCTCCTTGTTATATAACATCTGCTACATAGTCACTTCTGCCATATACAGATCCTTTATGGACATGTTAAACTTTGCCAAGATTGTATTTGTCCTTGTTAGGTCCACAATAAATATATGGCATTGGTTGTTTGTAAGGTCTTTGATTGCATTATATCAAAAACTTGTTAGGAACTTAGGATAAGCAAATCATAGTCATTTCAGCAATGCATGGAAGACTCTATTGACTAGTTTCACATTATACCCTTCACCTTATACTACAAGATTCACTAGATATCGATGATATTTATGTGTTCATCTTCACTATCATCCTATTTGGTGATTTTCTGAGTTGTATTCGACAACCTTGCATATTCGGATAATACCAAAGTTGGTGATGTTATGAATACCGAATTCATTTATTTACCTTTTCTTGTCCATAGACTCCATAAATGTTTACTAGAGCTGACTTTGCAGTTTAAATCTGCCAGGAAAGAATTTAAACCAGAGTCGTCTAGCCATGCTTAGTTGTTTGTCCTTTCAGCAGTAATGGTAAAGCCTCCATATTTAGCTACTTGGAAGGAAAGTGATGACACCTTATGGAATGGAGGGCCAGGCTAGTTATTTGCTTGTTTCACCATCATCTTAGCTGGCAAGAACTTTCTTTTATCTTAATTTTTTGTTCATCTTTGAGCTACTGTACTGCAAAAATTGAAGCATGAACTGATCATTTTCCCCAATTTAGGGCATCAAAACTAGTTAGAGTGGTTAAGAAACATAAATTTCTCAGCCAGACCCAGACTGGAT
>WYDK02000068.1:517709-528053 GCA_009867345.2 Toxicodendron radicans
ATTCTGGTTGGCTAAAATTGAAACTGTGTACAATGAATGCATCAGTATAAACAACAAAACCAGGGGCGCCTCATGCTCTTTCCCTCATCCTCATCCACACATCCACATCCAACCAACAACTTTCTTCTTTTTTTTTCAACTACCATTATTTATCCCTTAACCCACATAATATATATATCTATATATATATTTTTTACTTTGGTTAGAGAGAAAGAGATGCAGAGATATTGATGAAGAAGGAAGAAGAATCTCAAAAAGCAACTTCATACATTGCTCATTTCTAAAGTTCTGGGTAAGTTTATTCTTCTTCTTCTTCTTCTTAACTTCCATAAGTAATTATAATTTTCTTTTATCTGAAAAAATTATAATTTCTGTTTTAATTTCTGGGTACTGGGTCTGGGTATCTCAAGTTTTTTTTCCTGGTTGGCTCATGGCTGCATGTCAGCCTGTCAGGGACTTGCGGTTGTGATTTTCATCGCAAAACGCACCGTTTAATATAGGCTCTCAGAGATTGCCACGTGTGTCGAATTTATCACATGTTTAGGTTCGGTAGAAGGGTAGGGTATCAAATTCTTGACACGTGGGCACTGCCACTTGGCAGAAACACCTCTAATCCAACTCAATTACTGATTTTTTTTTTTATTCTTTTCATTTGTAATTAAATACAAAATCCCTAGTCCTAATTACAGTTAATAACTAATTAATTACACAATAAAATAAAATTTTTAATTTTATAAATTAATTAATTAAAAAAATCTAAAATAGGTCAAAATTACAATTCAGGACCATAATACTAATAGCAATTAGTCCATGGACCCGTTTTGCCAGGTAACCCGTTCTCGATAGGGAAATGAAATCCCATAACACGCGCCCACTACACGCGTGGCTCCGCCTCTTGTTAGCTTGACCAGCACGTACCATATAAAGCCGATTCTTTTCGCTCAGAATCAAAACCAAAAGCGTGAAAATAAACTTTAGTATTGTTCCTATTTTTTTTTTATCTTCTTGATTCCTAAAAGGCCTCGGTTTTCACTCACACTCGCGACGATCAGATTGAATTTGAATCCGTCTTTTGTTCTTGAGTCCTCTATCAGCTGAATTGAATTGAATTAAATAGAATTGAAATTGCGGGGACGTTCACTTATCTGAATTGTCTGATTTCGAAAAAAAAGGTGAGTTAGTTAAGAACAATCTCTGCGTTTTTCGTCGTTATCTTTACGTCGTTTTGTTTCTGATTTCTGAATTTTGTTTATATGATTCTGGCTCTTGTGTGTGTCGCAGCTGCGTTGACTTTGGTCAATATCTGATGTTTGTTAGTTTGATCGGTGTTTTGGTTAGCATTGTTTATTCAGTGATTATTTTTAGTTTGTTTTTGTGAAGATATGATTTGTGTGTTTGTTTTCTGTGAGGTCTGTTTGTTTCCCAGAGAAAACGTTCGTGATTCTTGAAATTAATGTTTCGTGGTCTGCAATACCAAAATTTGATCTGGATTATTTAAAAAAAAAAATTTTCTGTAAGAATTCAGTATATCGGGTTGATTTTGATAGAGTATGATGAAGAAATTGGGTAATTCATTACCCGTCAGTTTGTTTGCGTAGAGATATGATTTTTATGTGTTTGGTTCCTGAGGTGTCTGTTTGTTTCCTGGGAAAGTGTTATTTTACTTAGAGGTCAAATTTTATGTGGTGAAGAATTTGATCTGGATTATTTTAAATGTTTTGCCTAATGAACTTTGGAGTAAGATGTTTTTTTTGTGTTCATTTTGATGTAGGATGAAGAATTGGTAACTGTATAAGGATTTATTTTATTTTACTGCCGTGAGAATGGCAGCTATGATAGCAGAGCAAAAAAGGCTTGATACTCACAATGATGAAAAAATGCAGCAGAAGATTCGTGGAGCCTCAAGCCCATCCTGGATTGCTTCAAAGAGGAGAGTTTCAAAAGTTATGTGCTATGAAAGTATGAAGAAACCAGAAAAGGAGAAAGAAAAGGACAATGTAGAGTCATCCGCTCTAAGATTCAAAGTTTCATCGAAGAAAAGAAAGGTGAGCAGACTTTATGGATTCTCTGTGGGTATTAGAATTCCAAAGAAGCCCCGTAGTTGCTTAAATAAGAAAGTTGCTTACGAAGATGAAGTGTTGAACAAGAAAAGCCGTTTCAAAAATGAAGTTGTGGAGGACGAACTCGATTTTGATGATGAAACAATGGCTTTATTGAGGATCAAAGAACATCGGAGGTTTAGAAGTTCAGATGATCCAACAATCAGAAGAAGTCCAAAAAATGAAAGAAGGAAGAGTGATTTAGTGAAGAATTCTTCATGCTCTTCGTCGTCATCGTCTGCATGTTCCTCCATTTCAGTTTCGAGAAGTGATGGTTATAGCAATGATAGATGTACAACGAGTAATGTCAAGGTAATACATCTAGCCTGTGATTTTCTTGCTACAACTAGATGATGTGTTTCCATGCTTTTTTTGTTGGAAGAAAATTTTAATTTTTGTTTTACTAACTAAAGGGAATAATGCTTACTTGAAGCAGGCTAAACTTTTAGAGCGCTTCAGATGTCATCAGTGTATGAAAACTGAACGTAGAATTGTTGTACCTTGCACCAAATGTAGATGTAGAGCATACTGCATCCAATGCATCAAACAATGGTAAATTTGCAGCTTAAAATACTTATGTTTTTCTTTCGTTACAGTATAGAAATGTAAAGACTTATTTTGCTATCTTTTCTTTTGGGTGTATAATAGGTATCCTCAGATGTCAGAAGAAGACATAGCGGAGTTATGCCCATTTTGCTGTAGAAATTGCAACTGCAGTGTATGCTTGCACACTTGTGGGTTGATTAAGGTTTGTTTTTATCTTTTTTTCTTTTCTTTCATTCTTCCTTTTTCTGGAGCTGAAAACGTTTATGCTGAACCAACAACCTGCTGTAAGTTACTCCAGCAATGTTATTAAACCAAAGAGAAGCTACACCGGCTAGGTCATCTAACAGTAAGCCTGCAGGTCATCATGAAGTTTGCAAAGATGTTTCCCTCTCTGGAACATGGAATTATTGATAATGCTTTTTGCTTAAGTTTCTTGTCTTAAGATTTCCGCCCGTAGTTTGTCCTAACGAGTGATGGAATCCTAGCTCAGTTTGCCACCACCACTTCAAGCAATTCTCATTGTTCATTTTTTAGCTGAATATAATGTCTCTTAGCTCTATTATTAAAGGCAATATATTTCTTTAGTTGGTCTATTAGGTAACAAGTAGCCTTCAATATGTAATTGCTTTACACATAGTGGCCAGGGATAGAAGGGTCTATGCATCTTATTGGGGTTTTCGTTTGCTGGAGTTAAGAGTATTTGCTTCCAACTATACTTGAAGTTTCTTCACTGTGGGCTTATGGGTTGTTTATTTATTCTACTATATAATAGTAACGCTAATTACTTCAGATGATTGTCTGTAAGTGAACTATATTATTTATAAAGACAATGCCATTGAATTTTATCCTCTAACATATGTGCATGATATTTCTATCCTTCAGACATCAAAGAGGAACATAACTGATCGTGAAAAGGTTCAGCATCTCCATTACTTGATTAAGTTACTTCTTCCTTTTTTAAGACAAATTTGTGAGGAACAAACTCGAGAGACAAAACTTGAGGCAATCATTCAAGGCAAGTAATTTTCCTGCTTTGGAGATCAGTTCTTTTTTATTGAAGTCATTTTGACATAATGAAGGTTTTTTATGTGTAGGGGTGCATTCTTCAGAGGTTGACATATCAGAGACGCTTTGTTGCAATGATGAACGTGTTTATTGGTAAGTATCTCCTCTTCTTCAACCAGAGTGAAAAATATGTAATTGTTTGTATTATTTATGAAGATCTTACTGTTTAATCTTGGTCTTTGAGCAGTAACCATTGTGCAACGTCCATTGTTGATCTTCATCGAAGCTGCCCAAATTGTTCTTATGAACTCTGCCTCAGCTGTTGCCGAGAAATTCGTGAGGGAAGCCTTTCAGGCCATGGTGAAATGAAGTTTCAGTATATCAACCAAGGCTACAGTTACATGCACGGCGGCGATCCTTTGCCCGAAACTTGCTGTTCTGGAACTTCTCATGATCATGTTGATTCACCAGTTCGGTGGACTGCAAATAATGATGGAAGTATTTCATGTCCTCCAAATGAAATGGGTGCTTGTGGTGAATGTGTGTTGGAGCTTAAACGAATTCTTCCAGATAGATGGATTTCAGATTTGGAAAAGGAGGCTTCAGATTTATTGGAAATCCTCCAAACCAACTTGACGAATTTGAATCGCAGCCGTTCTGAATCGGGCACGGAGATGTTATGTAGAGCAGCTTCTAGAGTAGGATCTGATGACAACTTCTTGTATTATCCACCTTCAACAGACATTCAAGAGGAAGAACTACTTTTGCGCTTTCAAAAACATTGGGTTAAAGGTGAACCAGTTATAGTTCAGAATGTTCTTGAAAAGGTGACTGGTCTGAGCTGGGAGCCAATGGTCATGTGGCGTGCATTATGTGAAAATGTGGACTCAGCAATCGGTTCTAAGATGTCAGAAGTGAAGGCTATTGATTGCTTGGCTGGTTGTGAGGTTTGTTATTCCCTTTGTTTTTGTTTTAAATTTTCACCTATAAATTTTGGATTGATATGATGAGCTAAAGAAACTCTTCAATATTAATTCTAGAAAAAAAGTTTTCCAATCATTGTCATATGATTGATATTTACATGTCTCTCGACACAATGTCTACCTCATATCTCAGGATCTGTTCAGATTCTACTTTTGTAGTTTAATATCTGTATGATCATCTGTTTAATACTTGTCTACAGAAATCATGTACCTTCCGCAATTTCAACATCCTTTTTCATAAGATTCATACTCGAAATATGCTTGTAATCTTAATGTTGAATATTTTTCTCTTTCTCCTTTTTTACTCCACTTCTCTTTTAAATTCTAAGTTTGTCAAGAACACAGGTGGAAATTAATACTCGCCAGTTTTTCCAAGGTTATACAGAAGGGAGAAGATATGTTAACTTCTGGCCTGAGATGCTCAAATTAAAGGACTGGCCTCCTTCTGACAAGTTTGAAGATCTTTTGCCACGCCACTGTGATGAATTCATAAGCGCATTGCCATTTCAAGAATACAGCAATCCTAGGTCTGGTTTCCTCAACCTTGCAGTTAAGTTTCCAGATGGTTTCTTAAAACCAGATTTGGGTCCAAAAACATATATTGCTTACGGGGTTGCTGAAGAGCTTGGAAGAGGGGACTCTGTAACAAAGCTTCATTGTGATATGTCAGATGCGGTATGTCTTCAAAATCTCTGTTATATTCTAATATATTATGACTTTTTTTCGTCTCAAATATCTTTATTTGAACCTAAAGAATTATGTTTCATTCTATTTCTCTCTTTCCATAAACTTTTAGTGTTTGATTTGTTGCTTTCTTTTGATATCAACTGTTTAAGAAGTCAAAATCTATGGTAATGCTGTCTAAATTGTGATGCAGATAGGAAAATACAATTTACGTAGATGCTTAGGACATGTTCATGTTATAAGCTCATTTTTCACTATTCCTTCTATTGAGCCTTGGGAATTTGGAAATAATATTTCGGCTTTGTGTCATTTCATGTTTCCATAAAATACAAAAAAAAAATGCAGTCTTTGCACTTTTCATGCAAAGTAGAGAGATTGTGGACTGTTCTCCATGTTTTTTTAGTCCCATTTGCATAAATTTAAAAAAAAAATCATTTCTTTTCCAGTGGCTTGCATTCAAAATCTGAAGTAAATTTTATGATGGAAAATCTATAAGCTGTAAATATTAGTCAAGGCTCAAGTTTTCTTTGTTTTCTATGGTTATAATTATCTCCTACAAGATTTATTTGTCAAAAATGAAAAAAAAAATTGGGTTATTATTCTTTTACTAATTTCTTATAAATAATTTTCATTTCATTTGTAAAATTATTAAGGTATTAATAATATAAGCTAATATATATTTTAGGAATCTATGTATTATTGTTTGTTTTAGTTGGTTTTTTTTTCCTAAAGTTAATATCTTATGAGGTAGGATTTGAGTACTTATTAGAAGTAGATATTTTCCTTGTTATTTAGAACTAGCCACAATATAAACAGGGTCTTTTTTTTTATGCTTGATCATTGAATAATAGTGAGTTCTCCCCACATTCTCTTGTCTCTCATTTCTCCTATAATTTCTCTCAATTCTTTTCCTTTGTTCCTTTTGTGATCTAGTATTTTGGTCCAACTTCAACCCAAACATTTTCGCAAACACCCAGTTCAATCCAAACATTTCTGCAAATAGCTGAAATAGTGCTCTTAAACCTTTCCAAAAGTTCATTTTTGCAAAGAGATGTAGTAGTGCTCTTGAACCTTTCCGAAAGTCCATTTCTGCAAAGAGTTGTAATAGTGCTCTTAAACCTTTCCAAAAGTCCATTTCTGTAAAGAGTAGTAATAGTGCTCTTAAACCTTTCCAAAAGTCCATTTCTGGAGCTATAATAGTGCTCTTAAGCCTTCACAAAACTCAAAAGTGCCTATTCCATTGAGCACTAATATATATCTACGGTCAAGCATATGTTGGAAGAATTGTTCCGGCCACCATGTGTTGGCGACAAAACTAGGACCACGGGCAACAATGTTGTCCGATCTACATACTTCACCTAAGCACTCCAAGGTATCTCTCTTCAATGCCTAAGATACCATCTAACTAGATCATGAGTCCACTGCTTTACAAAACAATGCTATTATTTGTAGCATATTCTAATATATTTATTCGTTTGAAACTAGCGAAGCGTGTTAATTCTTTATTTACTTTTTTTTTTTAAATCATAGATCAAGTTTAAACCTTGAAAATTTGAACACTAATATTTATCTTCTTATATTACAATAATACTTACACTTACAAAATTGGGATCTCAACTTTATATTCCAACCCATGTCATGTGGTAGTTGTCTTGGCAATATCTCCTTAATTATAGGATGATTGGTTGGGTTAGTTTTGGTTAACCCATGAACTTGAATTATGTGTTAGAATCCCATGTTGGAATGGAAAGGGTGGGTATGTAAGTTATAAGGACTTGAACACCCTCCCTTGGCAAGCCAGTTTTCCAAGAAGAGTTCTACCTAAGTCCACAAAAGGTCCATTGCCCAACTCAACTATTTGAATTATTGGATGAGTTTCTATCAAATGGTATCAAAGCAGCCCCACCTTCCGAGCCCACGCAGCACGGTCCAGTGGCTCCCCCGAGGGGTTGAGAAAGAGAGTCGCTGACAAGTTTCTAGGGGAAGTAAAACCCGAAGAGAGGACAGTAAGGTGGCCGATGAGCAGTGGTGGACCCAAGATTTTTGCCTAAGGGGGGCCTTTGCGACTCAACCATGGTTTATCAATCAACTATTGAAAACTTTTAAAAAACTACTAAACCGTAAGTAAAAGAAAGAATACAATATCAAGAAGTTAAAAAGAAAGAACATAATAACACAATACTTTCTTACTTGAATAAATCTATGGGAAGCAAAATCTTGAGCAAATATGTTAAAATAACATTCAATACACAAGGAAACATAAAGAAAACTTTTACGTGAAAAAACTATTTCAATGTGAAGAGAGTAAAAAACTCTAAACTTAAACCCTAAACTCTAAATCTCGACCTGATTTGCTTTCAATTCAAATTCTTTTTTTAACAATTGATGTTATTGATGTCTTGCGGAAATTTGTGATAAAACTAGAAGGGAAGAAGCAAGGGTCGAATGGAAAAATGAGTTGAGTTATATGCATTTTTAAAATAATGTTTTATATGATTAAGTTTTTTAAAAAATTAAATAGTTAACAATTTTATTTGCTCTTAACACTAGATTGACATGATCAAAGTTTAATAAATGATTCAAATTAAATTATAATCTTATTATTTTTTTAATTACGTCATGTCATTGTCATTAGTTGAAAGATAGATTTCTGAAAAGAGTATAACATAATTATTCGAAATTTATTAAAATAAAGAAAAAATAATGATAATTATTAAGTAGATTATTAGTTTATAATTATATAAATTATTAATTTTTATTTCTATGATAAAGGGGTGTAAGTTACAATATGAAATATTTTATTAGTAGAAGGAATTTTAATCTGTTAAGTAATTAATTAGGTAGATGGATGAAAGATAAAAAAGTAAGTACAATTATGAAATGACAGTAATGTTAGGTTATAGAATTAAAATTCAAAGTTAATAGTGATTTGTGTGGTATATTATATGAATTAAATTAGAGGAAAGAGGAATGACTAAAATATCAAATTAATAAAGACAGATAGAATCCTAAAGGATAAAGAAGAGATTACAGGAAATACTTTCTATAAAAAAAATGATTTTTTTTTTTTTTTCAATTTGAGAATAGGCTTGGGCCTACCCTCAAAGGGGCTAGATCCGCCCTTCCCGATGAGGGCAGGGGCGGGATGGTCAATGAGGGCCAGCGTTCTCTAGAAAGAAGACCAACGAAGGCGTTAGATCTCGAAACGTGGGGGAATGTTAGAATCTCATATTGAAAGGGAAAAGGGTAGGCATATGGGTTATAAGGGTTTAAGCAATCTCCCTTAGCAAGCCGGTTTTCTAAGAAGAATTCTACTCAAACCCACAAAAAACCCACTTTCCAGTCCAATTTTTTTAGTTATTGGATAGGTTTCTATTATTATGCTACAAAACTCAATCCACCAGTTGGTTTAAGTTTTCAGATTCACAGTATTTTGCATACCTTGGATCAATTGGCAAATTACTTTTCCAAGTAACTAACAGTCCATTGATTAATGTGGCAAACGAGTATAACCGAGGTACTTGCAAAGCCTCCTGTGGATCATTTGTCTTGTGTTTGCAGAGTCTTCAACGTAACTTTAGGCAATCGTTGCAAGATCAAAATTTCATCCATCTCGACCCGAATTGATCCGTTGCTGAATTTGGTGTTTCCTTGTCTTTCCGTAGGCATCCATCCAACTTGTGAGGAAGTCTAGGTACTTTAGGAACCCGTTTATTTATTGATTATTTTATTTGTTTTTGTTTTGTAAAGTTGATTTTTTATTTAGATAGGATTTAATAAATTGTTAGAAGTAGATCTATTTTATTTAATATTGGCCACTATATAATTAGGGCCTTTTAGTTAGTTTGTAAAAATTATAAATACATCTATCGCATGGTAATATGCGAATGGAACGACCTGCTAATACAATACGAAGTTTGCCGGTTGGAGTTGATCTTAATTATGTTCCCAATATATTCATATTTGAGATTCTCAACTCACATAATATTCGTAAACGGTTCGTGTATAGGGTTCTCAACCTAAACATAGGTTAGTTTCATAAGTTTTTTTGTCACATAATAATATAAGAGAAATGATGTATAAAAATGATGTAAATATAATATTACTCTTATTCTTAATAAGTTTTACTCTAAGAATCGTATCAAACAAACCCAATTTAGTCTATTGGGTGGGCTTATTTACAAGGCAAATGGGCTAATTCAATCTCAAAAACTCTATTGCTTAGTTGAAGCTTTAGGAAAGCTTATTGGTAATTAAATAAGTTGTTCTACATCTATTAATTGAAACGAGAAAACTCAAAATTTGTGTTATTTACATTTTTTTTTTTTTTTGGTATTTTGAAAGTATAATCTCTTTAACATTTGTCAAACTAAACAACCAATAATTTTATGTATATAAATACCAAAAATAGTATTTTTGGAAAATATTGAAAACGTGTATTACATATTTGTTTGAAAATAGTGTTTTGGAAATGTGAAATTAAAATGTGTTTAACATATTTGTTTGAAACAGTAATACTAGTCTTATTAACATTTCATACTAATCTCTCATACTAACGTGATGATGATGTGATATATGTCATCTCATTTGTTACGTCACCTAATTGTCAGTTCAATTAGTCTCAAAATTTAAAAATAATTCTAGTCTTTCTCTTCATCTCACCGCCCCATTAATTAGTATGAGGGATTAGTTAAACTACCATAATTATTATTGTTAGAAAAGAAAAAAAAAAAAAAAAAAAAGGCCAACTCGGAACCTACTCAATCCATAAAATCCTTTCAAATCACCACTTAATTTGTTATATTTCCTTTAGAATTGAGGATTGCTATACACTAACTTTCTCACTTTCTGACTAGTGTACAAAAAGACAAAAGAAATAAAACAAAGGTTAACACTTTCTTTTTCACTCGCTTTCTCACTTTTAGTATACAAAAAGAAAAAGACAAAAGAAATGATAATTTATTTCTCATCTTTTTCCTTTTTTTTGTACACGTGTCATAACGAGAGTGAATAACAAAATGTTAAAC
>WYDK02000068.1:578626-589822 GCA_009867345.2 Toxicodendron radicans
TTAAGAGAATTCAAATTTGAGACTGTACGTCTTAATCATATATCTCAATACTCATCTTATAACTTGGGCTTTCCAAGACTGAGTTTTGGATAAGTACATGTACAAGACAAAATACAAAGAAGATTTTGCCGATAAAATTCAACCTAAATAGATAAAAACAAGTAGTAATTTTTAATACAGTGGATTATATTTGGCAAAAGACTTACATGTCAAATGTACAAGTGCAATTATATATAGTTTTGATTCTATTTGATAGCTTGGTTTATACGTAAGAAAATCAGAACTTACTGTAAAGCTAAATTCAAAAGGGTGATCAAAATCAAACTGAAGTAAAGCTTTTCCACAAAATTTCTCGTGTCTCGAAAGCCCCCCCCAAAAAAAAAGAAATTCAAATCAAATCAAATGGTCGCCCACAGCATTGGATAACATTTAATTATCTTGAAATTGCTGACCAAATTCCCAAGAAAATTGGTGTGTAAGGTATCTTTTATGTCATCCCCTCATCCCTCGTGGGGATCATTTACTTTAAAAAAGTCTACCAATTCGCCCATTTTTTCTATCTTCATCAACTTCTCTTTGTTTCTTCTTCAATTTTCATTTATGGTCAATTGACATAGCCAATCAAAGACGTTATGTTATAGTTCAATAAATAAATGTTCCAATTGGTAGACAATTTTGGGATCATTTTGCTTCGTTTTCTTTCAACTTGAGCATGCACATTAAAAGGGTCTATTCAATAACTGCTTAAAAGGACAATTAATTTCCAAGGAAGTGGTTGAAGGGAATTAAACCTCTCACCCGTGGGAACTCGTCTGTGGGTGATCCAGATAGTTAAAAAAAATTAGGGATGATGTAAATAGACACACGATCTCAGTTTCATTCCTCATCTGAACATCCGTTGGGGTGCGCAAGCTAATCAGAACATATCCATAATTTAAGTGGGAGTCTGTGACTGTGGATTATTGTGCTCCTCGCGACGCGTAAGCTGAACTAGACACCTTAGTTAAAAAAAAAAAAAAGTATTTTTGTGTTTAACAATATATGTAAATATTCAACTATATGCCGAGGGTAACTTTGGGTTGAGTTAACATCGTTTTCAATTACTACTTTCTAATTAATTTGTGGTCAAATTAAGATAATGAAGATGACTTATCTTGAGCATACCCCCTAAGTATTAGTCAATACTAATACTCTTCTTTTTCTACTCTTTGGAGCTAATTAATTATATTAATCTCAAATCAAATCAAATATCTAAATTTAAAATTTAAAGCATCTTCGGACGTTGTTAAATGTAAACTTATAATCCGGCATGTATCCTAATCTGATAACTGACGTTAACAACCAACCTAACCCTAATTTAGTTATTATTTATAAGTAATTAGCAATAACAACTCTTTACTTAAACAAATTAACACAAGATTAAACCCATAATTTCTCCAGTGAGAAAATCCAAGTTTTCAAGACGTCACTGTAGAATCAATCAAAACAAGCATGGGGGCATCAAGAGCAGGTGGATTTGAATATCTTGTAATTTGGTTATAGTATTATATTAACTTATATATATAAATACAACTAGAAGTGGACTAAATCATGATAGAGTTGGCCATTTCTTGAAAATGAATGATGGACACCTTTTTGTCGTCGTGTATTACCACCCAATTGTCGGTCTATTAGGGTTTTGGAAGTTTGAAATTAAGAGAAATTAGTTTGAACCATCTTTGATTAATTAATGGGAATAATTAGTGTGAAAAGTATCTTTAAATTGGTTGAGGCTATAAGCAACCAAGCTGTCTGTCTTGTCTTCAATGGCGTTTACCTTTTTAATGGCTCTAGCTGCAGCAATATTGGTCTGCAAATCCTGGCTGTCTAAACCTAACCACACACCAAATTTTCTACGTCATGCAAGTGACCCTCGTGGGTGGCAACATCAGAAACATATATTGGTCAACATATGAATCTCAGTCAACTCTGTCTTTTCTTCTCTGCCTGGTTTGAAACAGCTTTCGATAGTTTAATGCCGCTCTCCCTTGGCTCCTTCCTTCCTCAGTCCTCACCAATCTCATAATAATAATTCCTCCTCGAAACACACCTCCTCTCTTTATTATTTTATTTTTTTGAAACCACATCACGAAATTGATTTGGTGGTTCCATTCTTTTGATAACGTATAATTAGGGTTTTGTGAAAATGGAAACGTAATCTCACTCTCTCACCTGGGAAGAGAAGTTATATATTAAATAGAGTTTTGATGGATTAATTAATAGCTGCAATGGAAGACCAAGAAAGTCATTGGTTTAGACAGAGAAAACATGGGGTGTCGTTGATCTTTGAAAGATTGATGAAGTAATGTTACCTGCAGCAGTTGACTACCACCATTAACACTTTTTTTGTTCATATTTCTTGGACTTGGAGACCAAAAAGCTTACATCATTCATTGAATTTGTATTAAACATGGATTAATTTTGTTGTTTAGTTACAAAATTTTGGTGATTAGAGGAGCTAAAAATGCATTATCGTTTTAATTAATTAAGTGGGTGATCAAATGTGAATATGAATAGTACTGCATGCAGCCTCGTTTCATATATACCTAATCTTGGTAATCACATCCGGATAATTATGTCACGTTTATTTTAATAGTTATATGATCTTCTAATTAAATCTTCTAATGCTCTAACTTTTTTTCTAAATTATGCAAAAAGTTGTTCAATTTAGTCACTCTATCTATAGGGAAGTACTTCTTGCTTAATTTCTTATAGTAAGAAACTAAGAATAATATTGTACACATTTGCGTTCAAACCACATTGTACGGTATCCTTGTTTTTAGAAATTCAAAGATAAAAGGTCTCCTAATACTTAGAAGAATTGATTTTATTTCAGCCATAAATTAAAACGTGGTTGTGAATCATTTCATAGTTAAAAGAAATCTATTCTTTCCTAGCTATAGTACAAACAATTGTACCTTTATACAATATATATTTATACACGTAAAACTGAGAGACCTTATATGTAAACTCATCCGTAGGTAGTTCAGATAGTTAGAACGAATTGAAGATTGTGTAAATAGACGTACGGTCTTAAATTCGATTTTCTCATCTGAATATCTCTTATTTAAGTGAAAATTAAGCAGTGACGATGGGTTGTTGCACCTACGCCTTGCTTACAAAGAAAAAAACTGAGAGACGTTATTGTATTAATGGTAACATTTATGCCCTTCATTTATTTTCTCTCCATGTTGCAATCAAGATTTGTTGAAGTATTCTTGACTAATTTTGCATCCATCAAGTCGGTGGTAACAGTATTTTGATCATTTTATTATGCTCGTTTTGAGAATATATTATTAGCACACCAATTTTCTTTAATTAGGCCATTACTTTTGAAACTTAATTGCCAACTAACATCTAACTTTTATAATATATAGTACAACCGAAACCCTTTTGTTCTCCTCCCCACGTTTGTAATCTAATCTGGTTTAACTTATGAACAAACCACAACTTTTTCTTTAATCTCTTGAATTTTCGATCAAAGGAATCCAAACCCTCTTTGATGAGAATATCTCTTTTATATTCTTTCTCCTTCTAACTTTCTCCCTTTCGGGCGCCGTATAGTTGAATGAACTACGAATATGACAATACTTTTCAATCTTTTATAATATGAACAAAGTGTCACAATTCCATGCATACAAAGAAAAGAAAGAAAATTTTAGAGATGACCATGACAGATTGATTATTCAAAGGTCTTTACCCCACGAGAGTTTGGCTAAACGAAGAAAGGTAGAAATTGAATTGGCGTACGGTATGATTTTATGAACTAAATTCAAGAGGGTTTTAAATTTTTAATTAATTTAATCAAAAATCAAAGTCGTTTGATCAAATCAATTTGTCAAATTTTGGTGGCTAGAAAAAGCTTTGGCCGACGTACGTGCGTGTGAATTTTAATTATTTCTCTGTCGTTGTTTCTAAGGTTTGATGTTGAAATTTTATTGGGAAGATGTTTGATTAAATTATTAATTTAATTGTTGTTGTTGTTGTTAGTCAAGATTAATGAAGTGTTAAGCATGCGAAGAAGTGGATTAATACAAGTCATTAGGTGGCTTTTTTTTTTCTTGTGCCAAACCATAAAAGTGATAATATTTTCAAAAGAAACATTAAATGTAAATATATAAAGTAGAAGAATTCACCATTTGTTGAAAAAGCTAAATGCCTTGAAAGAAAACAAAAGTTACTTATGAATTAAATAATATTTTTTTTTCTTTTTTTTTTTTTAATGTAGATGGCGGAAGAGCTATTCTGACAGGAAAAATATCGCAACAATCCGCTGTCACAATCTTCTACTTAAATTAAAGATGCTCAGATGTTAAAATAATTTATTGTCATAATCTTTCATTTAAATTAAAGCTTAGATATTGAAGGAAAAACTAACGCAGCAATCCATTGTCACAACCTTCTACTTAAATCACAGATTTTCAAATCGGGAATCGAACATGAGTCTATCCACATTATCTTCAATTCGCCTTAATCATCTGAATTATCCACGAATGAGTAAAAAATACTCATGTGTATAATTTTAATCTAGAAAATAAAATTTTATTTATTATATTATTATATGATATTTAATATAATTTTAATTTCTTAAAAAAGATCTTTATTCGTATTAATAATTTTAATTTTCTAACATTTCACACATTTTTTATTAGAATTTATCTTCAACTATTTTTTCTTTTTTTAAACCAAAGTGTCCTGGCTAGAGGTGTAAACAAGTCGAACCAAGAATCTAGCTACTTAAGCTCGGTTTCGTTGCTACAATGCCGAGCTTAAGACTCTATGTTCGAGCTCGACAAAAAATGGGGCATAATACTTAAAAGTTTAAAAAATATCAAATATATCTCCTAAAATCTCTAAAATTGCCAAGCCTATTGAGGTTGTCAAGATTGGCAAGCCGAGCAATGATTGTTCAAGCTCGGCTTGCTTGCTTAGCCGAGCTGCTCGAGCTCGAGCTCGACTCGACTTTCACCCTTAGTCCGTGTCAGCTTAGCACAACAACCCACTAACACAACTCGCTTAAATCAGGATTGGTAGTAGAGAATCAAATCTAAGACCGTATGTTTATCCACACTATTCTCAATTCCCTCTAACCATTTCGGTATATCCATACTATCTTCAATTCGTCCTAACTGTCTAGGCTATCTACGAATGAGTCTCTCTTTTATCTTGTGTCTCTACATATTTTTCTTTATTTATTTTTTTTGAAATTTTAATATAACGAGTTTATCAATTAATATACAATAAAATATATATTTTTTTATTTTGAATCAAGATTGATAATGTTTTTACGTATATTTAAGAATTTTGTAAAATTATTCAAAATTAATTTCTGAATTTGCTCTTGATAAATTGTATTTTAGTTGTTTCAAAGTATTCTGAAATCACGGAACTACATCCTTAATCAACCAACCAATCGGTTCAAATTAATATTATAAAATACTTTATAATATATTCCAAATCAAAAGAATACGTAATTAAAATAATAATAATAAATTAAAATAAAAAATAAGCTACGGTCTATCCAGTCTGCGGGTAATACTTAAACCAGTCACAAGAAAACTAAGAAATGAGAACACGTTGTAAAGAGCAAACAACAAAGGAGTCTAAAAAGTCAAAGCAAGTGACTCGGTCCCCACCGGTAAACAGTCAACAAGGTTCCCGGGGTCAAGATCCAAAACGTGGAGAGAGCCTTCAATCTTCATCTAAACTAAAGTGTGGTGAGTTTATGTAATAAAGAGAGAGGGTGGGGGTGGGTCCACGGTGGCGACTTGGTTACTGCCCCACCCCGTCACCGGTCACATTAAGAGAGAGAGAGTAGAGAGAGCCGGGCCGTCAAATTCGTTGACTTGGTTGCCTCAATGACTCAATCTGAGAGTGTGATTTTCTTTTGATCACGTGGAAAGCGCCGCACAATTCGGGGCGGTGGGATGGGATTTCTTTTTTTGTTTTTTAATTATTTTTTTTCTTTTGATTTAAGAACCAGTCAATATCTTTCTTGACGAAATGTAGACGAAACCTCACTCTTTCTAGATCGTCAACTTCCTCCATTTTTAATTCGGATCCCCCACCCATCTCACATTTTTCTATTTTATTTTCCAATAAATTTTAATAATATATTAATTTTTAATATTATTAATTATTTCTCTAAATTATATTAAAAAAAAATCCCTCAAAAACACTATAAAAATATCGAAAACTTTTTTTATTTTATTTTTTTACATTTTGGTCATCTTAATTCTTAAGTACTTTGTAAATTAAATAGAATATGCATTATGTAATGAATCTCGCATCTGAACATTCACAATTTTAGTTTTCTTAGAGAATTAGTGATGCGCATAAACTAATTCGGATACATTGGTTACCAAAAACAAAAAAAAATAAAAAGATTATAGTCTCTCTCGAGAATTATTGGAGGACCATAGAGGTGAATTGTTACGTTAATCTTTATCGATGATTAATTGAGGTGTACGTAAAATGATCAAGACACTTTGGTTACAACAAAAACATAGAAATTTTCTAGATGTAATACTATTTTTAAAAGCTTACAAAGGTTTGGATGTTCAAAATTTTCTAATAATTTGAAATTCACGAGCAAATTTTTTTTAAATTTATATTATTTTTTTAATGAAATTCGTGAGAAATTCCCAATAGGGAGAAAGTCGTCAAAGAAAGAATAAATCAAGTAAAGTCGACTAATATATAAATAAAATAAAGTTTTATTTAATATAATTTAATAGTTCTACTTCTAAGCTGACTTTTAGGGGATAAATGGGTAACCCAAGTGATGACCCACCCGACTATACTACTACTTAAAAACTCTTTTTCTATTTTATCTATTCAAGGGGATTGAATAAGACCAGAGTGCCAACTGGCAAGCTGACGCACCGTCTGACGTAATAAATCCCAAAATTTTCTGAAAAATAAATCCAAAATCTTATTCAATTCCAATATCAGTCTACGTTCCAACCCTTTTTATAGGCGAACCCATTGCAGCGGTAAAAGACTTCACAGACTTCACACACATAATCCAATCTTTCAGAATTCTCTTCTTCCCCTTCTCTCTTCAACCCCTTTTTCGTCTTCCCTTCCAGCTCTCTCTATATCTTCTTTCTATTCTTCACCTTGATTTATGGACAAAGGATGGGGTCTCACTCTCGATTCTGATCCTATAACTAATTATTTCTTCACTAACAACAAGAGCAAGAGCTCTTCGGTGGCTGCTGCTGGCGGTTCCAGGTTTAGAATAATGAACAACAACAACAACATGGGGGGTGATTCCTCCTCGTCGGTGAGGTCGTTTCAGTTCGGCGGTGGCGCTCCTCCGTCCCCGCTGTCTGATGATAACCGGGTCGCGGTCGATGAGGTTGACTTCTTTTCTGATAATAAGAAGAGGGTCGTCGACGATCGTGATGATGATAATAATGATAAACAACTCGTTTGTATTAGTGTCAAGAAGGAGAGTTCCAATGAAGAAGTGGGACGTTTGAGGACTGGTTTTGATGTAAATGTAAGAAACTAAATTTGAGTTTCCATTAATTATTCTCGGTTTTCAACACACCATTGAATTTGTTATTAATGGTTTTTTTTTTTTTTAACTAAATATAGACTGGCTTGCATCTTCTCACTGCTAACACGGGAAGTGATCAATCGACGGTGGATGATGGGGTTTCATCTGATATGGAAGATAAACGAGCTAAAACTGAGGTAAGAAGATTATAGATTGAAGAGTTGTGTCTTGTCCTTCTTAATATATGGAGAATTTCCAACTAAATTAATGGTTTTTGTTTCAGCTGGCACAATTACAAGGAGAGCTGCAACATATGAATGCAGAAAACCAGAGGCTGAGAGACATGCTTAGTCAAGTTACAAGCAATTACAATGCCCTGCAGATGCACCTTGTTGCATTAATGCAACAACAACAACAACAACAGAAACAAAATCAAAGAGCAGAAAGCACCCAAGAACATGAGGTAATTAGTTATTGAATAAATGAATTATCTTTTTTTTTTTTTTGAAGTGTTAAATGGTTTGTTCAAGGAGCTGACTTGATTACTTTTGACCTATTGATTAATTAGACTGTTGAAGGAAAAGCTGAAAATAAAAAGCATGAAGTAATGGTGCCGAGGCAGTTTATGGATCTGGGTCCTTCTGGGACAGCTGAGACAGATGAGGCCGTGTCTAATTCTTCTTCGGAAGAGAGGACTCTATCGGGGACGCCTCCGAGCAATATCGAGGTGGCATCTAAAAGCAATGGAAAGGGTGAGATGGTTTCATGTGATCAGGAAAACTCCAAAAGAGTTGGTAGAGAAGAAAGCCCGGAATCTGAAACTCAAGGTTGGGTTCCGAACAAGGTTCAGAAATTGAATTCTTCATCATCTAAAACTATTGATCAATCCTCGACCGAAGCGACCATGAGAAAAGCCCGTGTATCGGTCCGTGCTCGCTCAGAAGCTCCCATGGTAAGTTTAAACTTCGATAATTTTCTTTTTTCTTTCTCAAATTCATAGTTAGCTGTGAAAGTTATTAATTTTATTCGGTTTATTAATTACAGATCACTGATGGATGTCAATGGCGAAAATATGGGCAAAAAATGGCTAAAGGAAACCCATGTCCTCGTGCTTATTATAGGTGCACGATGGCAGTCGGTTGTCCAGTTCGTAAACAAGTAAGTGGCTTAATTAATTTTTCAAAAGTATTTCAATGTAAATTAATCCTGTGATGAAGTGAAACTTATATGAATTATTATATGAAAATTCTCAGGTGCAACGTTGCGCGGAAGATAGGACGATTTTGATAACAACTTATGAGGGGAATCATAATCATCCTTTGCCTCCAGCTGCAATGGCCATGGCATCAACAACAACAGCAGCTGCCAACATGTTACTTTCCGGCTCAATGTCAAGTGCAGATGGGATAATGAATCCCAATTTGTTGGCTAGAGCTATTCTTCCATGTTCATCAAGCATGGCAACAATTTCAGCTTCCGCTCCATTTCCAACAGTAACATTAGACCTTACACACTCACCAAATCCTCTACAATTCCATAGACCTCCCACACAATTCCAGGTTCCATTTCCAGGGCAGCCACAAAACTTTGGCTCAGTATCAGCCCCTCAGTTGCCTCAGGTTTTCAGTCAAGGACTATACAACCAATCAAAATTCTCTGGTCTTCAGTTATCTCAAGAACTGGGGACTAATTCTCACCAAACTCTGCCCCCAACATTGCCCCAACAACCACCGCAGTCCTCCTCACTGGCTGACACCGTGAGCGCTGCCACGGCTGCCATCACAGCCGATCCCAACTTCACGGCCGCTCTCGCTGCGGCCATCAGCTCCATAATCGGTGGTGGTGCACATCCATATAGTAACAGCAACACCTCCAATAGTAACAGCAACCCCAACAACAACAACAACAACAGCAACAACACAAGCAACACCAATAAAATCGGCAGCTTCTCAGGAAATTAAATTTGAGAAGACGGGCGCCGGACCCTTTTCGTCTTTTTAATTAATTTTTGTTTATCATTCATAAATTAATCAATGTTTAGTTCTTTTTTTCTTTTGGGGATGAGAATGAGATTACATGTTCATATATTTAATTTTTTCTTTTTATGTAACTGTGGGAAGGGAGATCAGATCATTCTTTCTTATTATTTCATTATGAAAAATAATTGTTCCTTTCAGATTAATTTCTCTTCTCGTTGATTAATCATAAAGCTATGTTTCCAAGAAAAAACAAGTTGACGAAAGCATCTTTCTTGAGAGAGAGGTCAAGAAAATACGGCTATAACCATTTGACACGTAAAATGAAACCTGAAACAGTAGACTTGAAGGAGACTTCCAGGCAACTACGTGAGAGTTAAGTTAAAGCTAAAGACAAACACAAAACCAATAATGAATTAATGAATGAGGATTAGGTTTCAGAATTTAAATTGATTCAATAAATAGAAAAAGAAACTGTAGTTCGTGGACTGTGGTGAAGTGCTTTAATTTAATTGGACAACTCAGATACGTTTTTTGACTTTCCGTGCAGAGTATTTGACATCATGTCAAGCTCAGCCTCCCAAATAAACCAATCACCAATCATTCAGATTATGTTCTTTTCAAGTTAAAAAATGAAACTGATGAACGTGGAGGGTGGAAGGTGGGTCTCACCGTACCTTCTTCTTCATCCACCGTACTAAAATCTGCCTTATGGCACATGCAGGCATGTGCCGGTTGAAGAGGGATTTACATGACTTTTTCAAGCTTTTTTTCTTTTTATATATATTTTTCTTTTGAGTTCATTGTACAGTAATTGGTGTATATATTTCAGTGAAATGAACCTAATTAATGGTAAAAGAGAGGCTGCTGGTATTGATCTTTCTGGGTTGTTGTCACGGGGTTTATTATACATTAATTAAAGGTGATATATATCTTGAAGGTTCGTGGTCTAAAATTAGGACAAGTTCGGTGAATTGTTGCCAAGTTAGATTGAATCAGCTTTGGAAAAAGGAAAGAAAAAGAAAAGAAACTTACGTATATTGATTGAATTCAGATTGGGTTGATGTTAGAAGTAATTAAAAAAAGAAAGAAACAGAGATAACACGTTTAATTAATCTCTTGCAGTAGTTTCAATTTGGTCTATGTAGTTCTTCAACATTTTTATGATTTTCTTTTTAATTCCTTTTTTTTTTTTTTCTCTAACTTCATACAAAAATATGCCCTACTAAAATAATTTTTGATAATCAAAAAATCAAACTATACAATCTTCAAGGATTACCGGAAAATGGTGCCATGATGGTTTTTACTTTTTAGAAATGTAAGTACACTAGACTTTGTGAGAATAAACCATTGTTTTAAGGCCCGGACCAAACCGGCTGGTTCGATCGGGAATTGAACTCTTATCCAATCCGGATATATCATAAACCCACAGTTATAGCAATTAGATGGAATTGACTCTGGTTGAACTTACTTAACAGACGTTGAATCGCTAGTTTGACCGGTTGGATCGGTCAGTTGAACCGATGACGTCAACATGACATAATAAAATTATAAAATTCTTTGGATTTATTTTATATATGTTATATTATTATTTTGATTTTAGATTTGGATGAATTTATTTTAGAAATTGATTAATTATTAGAGTTTTAAAATTTTATTACATCATATTGATGT
>WYDK02000068.1:638372-650880 GCA_009867345.2 Toxicodendron radicans
AGACAAAAAAGAATCTTGAGAATGAATACATTGAATAGTCATTTGCCTATAATAAAGTTGAAAGCAATTATGCCATACACCACCTCCAAATAAAAAGGGTAGTAAAATGATTCAAAGTTGCCACATTTTCATCACTAACTCCAAACACTAACACTCAAACTCTCTGCAAAAGTGAGCTTCCTCCTCCTGCTGTCCACAACTTTTATGGTCCCTCACTATCTCCCTCTCATATTTTTAAGTGTCCTAATATTTCCTATTATTTTATTCAGTGTGTTGAAAACTTGGAATGAGTGAACTGAGAGTTTAAGGTTCTCGAATTGTTATAACAGGTGAGATTGAAGTGATTATAAACTGAATCTGTCTGAAACCCAAAGATGAAACAGTAGGAGTTGCTGGAGATTTGAATCTGATGGTGGTTGTTCCATAACTAATGATGCACTCCTTTCACCCAATAAACCTAGCATCGTGGTTTCCAGTCATAGACAACAATATTTACGCTTACCTAAAGGTAATATATTAATAAGGTGAATATAAATATTTTGTAAACGACTTTTTCTCACTCAAGGTTTGTCTTAATAACACTTTTTCACTCAAAAAGTTTCAAAATATCATATTCCCATCCAAAGTTTATATTAATATAATACCCAAAACACTCTCTAAGAAGTTTGACGAGGTACCAAAAGCCAGATAAAAAGAGCTTTTGTAGAGTGGAGGCTGGTAGATTGAATGGTGGTGATCGATTAAATATTCGTCGGGGGAACCAACCGAAAATCAATTAAGAACATGAAACTCTACAATGTTCGACAATCCACGAGAAATCCGATGCCCGAGTGAGAGGAGTTCTGTAGAGAAGAGATCTGAGAGAATTTTCGCCAATTAGAATCGGCTTTGGATAATAACATAATATTAAATTTGAGCGAGAAAGTGATATTTTGAAACTCTTTGGGTTGGGAAAGTGTCATTAAGGCAAACCTAGGGTGGGAAAAATTAAAACTGTTTACTCATATTTTGTTATACGAGTATTTTTGGCAAAATATATTGTATTATTGTGTAAATAATACGACAAGCTTGTGAAACACATGGCTAAATGTAACACTGCCAACGTGGAGGTCATTTTATCGTATGTTAGTAGGCTGACGCACCCACAGGTCAACTGCCGCTCAAATTATCGGCTTCATCATCTTACTATCCTCGATCAACGATGTTCACAAAATCAAAGACAAATATCTACCGTCGATCTCCCTTCAATGAGTCAACCATTTAGTAACAGACAGTCACTCTAAACAAACTCTCCGAACAAAGATAATATAAATTTACGCTACTGTTACAGATCGTTCTCGAGCGTTTCATCACACTCTTCGGACTTCACTGAACTACAAAATCTCGCTCTCTCCGGTAAAGCTCTCTAGCGTCTCTTTTGATCTTTAGTGCTCTTGCTACAATCGTTTGATTGTGTACTGTACGTCTCAAATCAGATTGTTCTTTTGTGTTTTTTTTTTTTTTTTGGCGGTTGTCGTTTAATTTTAGGTAACTGACGCTCGGTCGAGTTGATATTGTGAGAAATGATGTGTGTATAGATGTGCATCACTGTGTTAATCTGTTTAGCTAGACTAACTGCCTTGTGAATTTGAAGTTATTGTCGTCATTTTTGAAAATTTCTGCGTGTTTGATTTGAATTTATTCTAGTTTTATATCTTGATGGATCGGAAATCATTTGTTCATATATGTATGTTTTTTTTTTTTTTTTGCAAAGAGAAAATTTTTGTCATTATATTTGAAATGTTCAGATTTGCGTTTAATTTGCGGAGTTTTAGGTGGCTGAAACTCGACCGAGTTGATATTATGAGAAATGATGTTTAGCCGTTAATCGCTGTGTTACTCTGTTTAGGTTGTTTATTTTCCTTGTGAATTTAAGTTATTGTCATTATGTTTGAAATTCTTTACGTTTTTGATTTGATTCTGTTCAGAATGTATACGTTGGTGGATCGAAATTCAGAAAGCATTTGTTTATATAGTAAATTTGTTTTTAAAAGAACGTATCAGTGTTTGGTTGCTGTTAAACTGAGAACTTTTTCTGCTGCAAAAAATTGCAATTTCAAGTTTTAGCGGTAAGAAAATATTTATTGCTTTCAAAAGCATAATTTCTAGCAAAAATTTGACAATCTTATTTTTTTTTAAAGTAATAATTAGGAAATTGCATAAGTTTATGCATAAAGTAAAAAAAGGATGTCGCTTTTTGGAAAGTGAAAAATGAAAAATCTGAAAAACAGTGCTTCACAATTTATTTCTTTTACATAATAGAGATGAGTCGTTTTGTTGGGTATCCTAGATTTTCTGTTTTATATCTATGTTTCTAATTCATCTATTCTAAGTTTTAGAGTTGTTTCATCCTTTGCTATTCATTGGAAATGAGTGCTTTCGTATTAACTATATATTCTAGTGCAGAAAATATTGTGGTTATAAATTCGTGGCTTGCATTTAACAACTGTTGTCAATGGAAGCAGAATAATTTCTTTTCAAAATGGCTGAGGCTGCTGCCCCTAATGCTGAGCTGTTGGAGTGGCCAAAGAAAGATAAGCGTCGCATGCTTCATGTTGTGTATCGTGTTGGTGATCTTGATCGCACCATCAAGTATGCCTTTAAAACATTTCTAGGATTGATATTTGGGTATGGTCAATAATTTTGGATGCTAGGATATTCTCATGCTGTTCTAATTCTTTTGTTATCAGGTTCTATACTGAATGCTTAGGGATGAAGCTGTTGAGGCAAAGAGACATCCCAGAAGAGAAATACTCCAATGCCTTTCTTGGGTTTGGCCCAGAGGAGTCTAACTTTGTCGTTGAGTTAACTTACAGTACGGTGCTCATACTGTTCTTTGTATAGCTCAGTAGTATAGCTCAGTAGTAATGAGTTCTAGTGCTGCAAGTGCATTGAAATATTACTTCTAAGACATGATTATGATCTTTTTTTTTTTTTTGTAATTTCATTTAATTATACATTAGTAAGTGTTTACTTTTTATCGATCTGCAGATTATGGTGTATCATCATATGATATTGGAACTGGTTTTGGGCATTTTGGAATTGCAACTCAAGATGTATGTGCCATTACATCTTTTTAGATATTTTTGAGCACATGATTTTGTTTCAGTACTGAAATTCAATTATATATATGGATCTTTAGGTCTACAAAATGGTTGAAGACATTCGTGCCAAGGGTGGCAATATCACTAGAGAGCCTGGTCCAGTCAAAGGTGGAACGAGTCACATTGCCTTTATAAAGGATCCTGATGGTTATATATTTGAACTCATCCAAAGAGGTCCAACTCCTGAACCATTCTGTCAAGTAATGCTTCGTGTTGGTGATCTAGACCGCTCCATTAAGTTCTATGAAAAGGTAATGTAATGTATAGTTTATCTTTTGCTTGAATTTTGTATGTCCAATGCTTCTTCTATTTCAATTTCTGTCTAAATCTGCTTTCATCACCATGTTTTGAGTGTCTGTATTGTATGATCTAAAATTTGACATAAACTGAAATTTGTACAAAAGATTCTTTATATATGTTTACTTTTGAAGAAAATTTCTCCTTATGGAGGCTTTACCTCTGGTTAAGGTTTGTAGCAATTACTTCAGCAAAATTTGCGTTTGAGAGTTGAATTAGAGAAGGTTTTTTAGCGAATGGCGTAAAGAACGTGATGGTTTTCCCGTTAATCTGTAAGACTGTAGATGATACGGGTCATGATTGCCATTGGTGTGATTGTAGATCAGCATTTACATCTTCAATGCTTGTTTGAAACTGGTGCCACATAAACTTGAAAGCATCAGTAGATAATTTGGTTATCAAGGTTTCTTCATCTGTTGTTAACTACCCAAGTTGTACCATTTATTTTCTGTGGTTTTGTGGGTCTGGGCTTAGAATATGCCAGCTTTGGCTTGTGGTTCATTACCATCCACTCAAGTTGAAGATGCATCTTCAAAGACTGAAATTTTTAGAAAAGAGATGGTGTGATGAATATATCTGTGTGCAATTTATAAAACATTTTTGTTTAAATAATTCTATGACTATCTAGTGTCAACTAGTGCCTGGAAGGTAGTGAAATACGGATTATTGTGTTGTTCTATGCAAGCATGTCAAGATTTTTTCCTTTTGTTAATTCCAGGTCCTAGTGGCAGGTGTCAAATCTTTCTTTATTTTGTTTCCTATGTTGAAAGAAGAAAAAGGATCTGCCATTTAAATTTCTTTCTGTTCTTGGTTTCTGGCTATGCAGGCTTTGGGGATGAAGATGTTACGGAAGGTTGATAAGCCTGAGTATAAGGTAAATTGACTCTTCTTTTGAAGATTTTCTGTTGTCTATCTGAAAGAGTTGTAATTGTTATGGGTAATGGAGAAAGCTTATGGAGTTTATTTCTTTTTGTGGCTGCATTTGTATTACAGTACACCCTAGCTATGATTGGATATGCAGATGAATATGAGACAACTGTTCTGGAATTAACTTACAATTATGGCGTGACTGAGTATACCAAGGGAAATGCATATGCTCAGGTAATTTTAGTTCGTCCAGTGGGAGCTTTAATGACTTTTTCTATAATTTGAGAACCTTTTTTTTTATGATTGTGTTATCCATTGTAGATTGCTATCGGTACTGATGATGTATACAAAAGTGCTGAGGTTGTCGACCTGGTCACACAAGAGCTTGGAGGAAAGATCACCCGACAACCAGGACCAATTCCGGGACTCAACACCAAAATTACCTCTTTCCTGGACCCAGATGGCTGGAAGACAGTAAGTTTTCTGTGGTGCTTCTAATTTAGCATCTCTCATTCGTGGTAATTTAGGATGCACTTGTTTGTTTCTTGAGAATTAACTTAGAGCTCCATGCATCAATATAGGATTTCCCCCCCATTTTGGGTTTGTTGAAAATCTCATTGTTTGTGTTGAATTATAAACGTAGGTCCTGGTTGACAATGAAGATTTTCTGAAGGAACTGAAGGAATGAAGGATTTCAGGAAGCATAAAGTAGTATTACTACTCGTATGAATAAGTTGGGTCTAGTGTTGAACACAACCAACATGCCTGTTTCGATATGGTTGTTGCTATGTGAGTTGGAACTATGATACGCCGCTTTAAATTACGGTCACTTATTTGTATGTATCAATTTAAGGCTGATGTTATCTAGCTAGCCTATCTATCGTGCATCAACTTATCGTATGTATCAATTTAAGGCAGATGTTATCTATTAGCTATCTATCAAACATCGTCGACAACGTTATTTAGTGTATTGTTGATCCAGAGAGGTGAGACCTTGGAGGTTGACTTGATAAAGGTCTGATACGACATATGAGTGTCAGGTTGTGCTGCTTTCATGGCTGGTGGTATAGAAAACTCGATGTCAACATTTTGGTGGTATATCAACTAGGAAATCTAATGAAATCCTATGAATATCAAATGCAAAATCTTTTCTAGTAGAAATCATGTTTATTTTACATGTATGAAGATAACTCTCTCAAACCACTTTAAAATTATGAAAAGCACTATCAAGAGGATGCGTGATGCCTAAACCTACTCATGTTTAATTTCCTATCTCAGCCTTTTCAATTTAAGTTTGAGACTGTGTTAGTGAATTGTTACATTAGTCTTCGCCGAACATTAGTGGAATTAATCGAGATACGTGTAAACTGATATCCGTTGGTCCGGACATCATGATTATAAAAAAAAAAAAAAAAAAAATGCTTATCTATTTATGCCTTTTGAGAGTGACCCTTGAATTATTCACTTATGCCCTATAAGAAATCTGAAAGACCATAATCTATTTTAACTTTAAAGAGATTTAAAATGGTTTGCATGATTGGAAAATCACCATGTTTGAAGCACTTCCTTCATCATAGCCTTATTTTCCATCTGTTTCCAAACAAAAGAAAGCAGCCATTCAACTCCGAATCTGATTTACCTTCCGAAGTTATTATTCCATTATAAACAGGAACTGTCCAGGTCTCCCAAAGTGTTCTCATACACAAACTAATATGTCAAGACTTCTTTTCAATAGAAGATCTAAGTTGGTAAAATTTGACTAATCGAAAAAATAAAATAAAGAACAAGTTCCAGTTGGTAAGTTTGAATAAAAGTATTCATATTACAGTCTGTGAGGACAGTGATTCTTCACCTGTAGACGGTATATATAACTTGATAGTACAACAACATTTATGTACCACAGAAATTGTCAAACCTTTGATAGTTACCTCACCTCCTTCAGGATCCAAATCCTCTTCATCTTCTTCACTCATTTTATTATGTTGTCTCTGGACCACCACCAAAGTGATAAGATTCACAAGATTCTTGATATTTGCAGTAAAGTATATGAATTAGACCCCACACAAATGTACCCCATCACAAGGTTCGTTTCACCAATATACTACTATTCAAACAACCTCCATTAGGAGGAAGAAAAGAATTGATAAGAAGTAAAAATGTAAGACGAACCCTTGAAGAAAATTTCCACCTTTAACTATATCTTACAGAAACCTCTTCCCAGTTTCCCACCTCTGGGTTCAGCTGGGTTCGAAGATGAGTGAACATCAATGGATGTTAAATTATTTATCTTCACACACCAAAAGTCAGGGAGGGTTTTCATAAAATCATCTATGAAATTGTATCCATTCGATAACAACCAAGAACACGAAGAAATCGAGAAAATTCCTGTTTAAGAAAAGGAAAAGAAAAACCCTTGATAAGTTCAAGAAGACTAGTTTCCATTGTTTATGTCAACGAGCCAATCAAACTGAAACAAAAAAACAGTCAACAACTGAATGCAAAACCACTTTACCATAGCACAGAATTTGAAGGCTATACATAGTAAAAGTATTCATTGCAAACAAAAGACAAGATTAGCAACTTTTGCAAATATGCCATGCGAATTACAATTAGCAGCTTGCAAGACTCATGGCATATAACAATCTCTGATCATTTATCCACTTGCAGATAACATCTATAAGAAAAAATTTCATGAAACCTTGTAGGATTCTCTCAAGCTAACTGATTTACCAATAAAATAAGAAGTTGATAAGTAAACCTTGCTGTGGGACATACTATTGCTTACGCATACAGGATGGCTCACTAGAAAAGTTGATACTACTAACTTATTGTACAAAAACTCATAAAATTGCATGTGGCTAGTTTGAAGCAAAATGACTATAGCGATCTGGTTAGTTTCAAAACTAACGTAGAGTTAGGATAGGATTGCCAAATAGATCACAGAGTTTACAAATCATGCTCCTTCAAATCTCAAGTGCTGTATTATTACATCTATTGGAATTGGTCCAAACAACCATCGTAATCTCTAAATACATGCAGTGAAATATGCACCAACAAAAAAAAAAAAAAAAATACACAAACACACTTGAAAAGAAAAAAGGAGTGTGCATATGGACATGCAAAAGATCAATAGCCCTATAGTGTAATGTAATCATGGACTTGGAACACATTTAGGATAAATCACACAAGTAATGTTGTGGAACGCAAAAATCAAAGATGAAAATCCATATATTTATAGATCGCTGGCTGAAAATGAAAAATATTTGGGAAAAAAATGAGGATGAGAGGTCAAAGCATAAGAGGCTGTAGTACTTTTAACATGTCATGAAGTATTAGAAAACTGACCTGCAAATGTCCCAAAGCATCTTGGGATCGCTCTTCAGCCATAGATGCTTCAAAGTCAATGTAGAAAAGGTAGTCAAAATACCTGCCATCAGAGACCAATTATTTATTTGTCATGAAATCTCACAGTAGAACTAGTATTTCCAAGTTTTAGAAATGTCATCATCTTCCAAAAATCAAACCATCTGGTTACAGAGAAATTAATTGGAAAAGAAAAAAGGTAAAATTTCAATTGTAATTTTCCTCTTACTTTGGTTTCCAAGAAATGAAAAAAACTAGAACCAAATATAATTTTATCACACTTAGTTTAAAGGTCAACATTTTACAGCTTTGAATATACTGTTATGGTTGAAATAAAAGTTTAATTTATCAACATTTCTAATGCACTGAATCACTTTGAATCTTATTGGAAACTTAAGAATATTGCATGGGAAATAGAATGAAGTATATTTTGATTGTCTTACGAAATAAGAATATTTCAATTTGCTTGATTTAATGAAACTAAAACATTCCTTCAAAAAAACATCAATGGTATGCCACTTCAAATAATACAAACACATTAATAAAATTATTAATTTTTAGGGTAAAAAAGGTCATGCAATCACAATTTCGCTCATATACAGTTAAACACAAACAGGCTCATAAAATGTCATTTAAATGCCCAAAAAAAAAAAAACTATTTGATGTCTAGCAATCCCCTCAAACTGTTTACCAGCGTGATACATATATATAGTAAGTTGAGAAGGGATCTCAGCAAAGCAAATTATGTTTTGTGAACATACCATATTGTCATACTGAACAGTTTTTTCTTCACTTAATAAGTTACAGCACTATTCTATCACATTGCACCCATCAAATCCACCTACATTTAACTTATATATATGATCCCTAGGATTATAAACATATATAACTCCACAGTTAAAATGCTGGATTCAATAAACTAAATCACTCACTTTGCACTCCCTTTATTAGAATCATCAACAACCCTTAAGGGACGCTTTCTCTGTGGGCGGCTCTCTATCTGAAAAATGGGCCAAAGAACAGTAATAATCAGAGCCCTTTCACAGAATGATTAAATACTGGAACTATGCTTTTACATTTGAGTACCTTAGTCAAATTAATGTCCCTCAAAGCAAACACTGCCAAGGCTTTGAACAGCATGCCAGGACCTTCTTCTAGAGTGAAAACAATGCTCGTCTGGGGAAAAGGAAATCAGTAATTGTTTGCTTAAGACTGTAACCTAATATATAAATGACTAACAAAGTACAGTACCTTATAGGGCCTGTCAGTTCCTGCAATTATAGGCTCTCTTGCTAGTATCAGAAAACGGGTAATATTATCATCATCATCCTGATCAGGGCAATGTGAAAGAAGATTGAAGTGTTACTCTTCATATTTGCAACACCGAGGCACGTAAAAAAGAGAAGGAAATGCCTTACCTGGATCTTTTCAGAAAGAACGTCAAGACCATAGATTTTGGCAGCTTCAGCACTTGCAACTGCTCCAGTGTCTCTTTCACCACTTGAAGATACAATCTGTATCAAAGGCTTTACTATTAGAATATAAACAGCTTCCACAAAGAAGATATAAAGGCTTTCAATATATTACCTGAGCAGCACCAGCAGTATCATCAGCATTTACTCTGACAATGTCTAACTTGCTTAGTGTCATCTCACATTGAGCAAGTGCCTGAAGGTAATAATTTAATTCAGATGACTAGATATCCTTGAGATCTGAAGAGTCAATTGCTGGAAAATAATTTATGCAACACAGCCAAAAAATTACAAATTTAACATACCAGATGATCCAATAATCAGGGAGCTAAACTAGTCCACAAAACACCTCTTTGACAACATTTACTACTACTAGTATGCATTGCTACTAATTACTATATAAAATTATAAACCAAAGGCAAAAATGATCAAACTAGTAGGTTACATTATTTCCTCAGAACCGTTATCTCTTCACTCGTTCTCACATAAAAATGAATGCTTTGTCTAGTATACAAGTAGTGGTCCAATAAGATATTTGTCCATTATATAATAACTAAAAATGTTGACATTGGACCTAGTTCTGATGTTTTTGCCGTAGGCTAATATTTTTTACCACAAAACGATTAGTACGTCTTGCACATAAAGCTACATACAATTAACTAGCAAATGTTCTCTTAAACTAACTAGAAAATAAGATACTGTGAAAGATTATAATAGGACCAACCTGTGGATGGCTCAAGACACGTTTAAGCTCCTCCTTTCTTACACCAGGCAACCCGAGAAGACAATGGTTAACTACCAACTGTACTTCCCCGACTATGTGCAACCTATGCCGAAGTAGCAAGTCATAATTGCGGTGGATGCTACCACCAACCGAATTTTCGATGGGAAGAACTGCTTTATCCACTAACCACAATTCAACAGCCTGTTAAATGGAATTAACAGAACAAAGGTGACCATCTATACTATTATGAGTTAATAACAGTAAATTGTGTAAGAAGAATAATTGAACCTTGAATGCAGCTTCAAACTGCTCACATGGGACAGTCTCACATTTTGGGTATGCTTTCCGCGCGGCAGACTCACTATATGCACCAGGTAAACCCTGCAATGCAATACAACCAATATTATTACAGAAAGATATAATATTTAGCAAACAAAGAATGACAGACTGATATACCTGGTAAGCAACCCGCACTTTTGAGCCATCACAAGAAGATGAAGAAAGTTCAGTTGCAGACAAGGGTTCTGCAATTTGTTAATGCAGTCTAGTCATGAAGTTGCGATGGAAAAAAAGAAAGAAGAAGGGATGAGGGAGATTAAGTGTGCTCATTGAACATAATACATGTGTGTATAATGGAACATCATTTCTAACAAGGCCATAAAATAAAAATCCAGGAAAACTGAGAGTAGATCTGTAACGATTAATGAACTTTGATAGTAGGCTTGTCCTCAAAAACATATGCACATATTATCACTAACCATTACGAATTGAATCTTTACTTCCATTTATAATGTTTAGCTCTGTTTACTTCATATCATGAAAGATGAGATTCAATTACTATCACCACGAGATCAGTTGTCACTCTAATCATCTATCAAAATAATCCCTTCATAAAAACTTCATGCAAATATGATCACTTCCAAGCTGAAAGTGGCTGCAGAATCAATACCTAAGAGAGCTTTCAGATATAACATCCATAAATTCCAAATTAAACAACCATTACAACCAATCACACCATGATACCTCAACTGGGATGCATTGTACATACAGACTTTTTCTGGAGACATTTCCTTCGTGATAAAAGCTTACTAAGTAAATTCAGTCTTCCTACAGCTAGAAGAATGCAAATTAAGGAAGCCTAAAATCTATTACATTGCACAACAGCTTATCATAATTTTGCATTAATCTCAATCTCTCCACATAGCTAAAATAAAATAAAAATAAAAGTAATAATAACCGTGTAAACAACACTAAACTGGCAAAATAAAGCAACATTCAATATCAAACTTATACATTCACCAAACCACAATCTCACAAACCAAAAAAAAAAAAAACCAATAACAATAGTAATTAATTCAAAGAACTATGGTGGAGTTGGCTTACTAGGAAGAAGATTCAAATCCTTATGAAAACCAGTTGACTCCATGTCAGAAGAGCGCTGAATAGCCCCAGAGGACTCCACACCATGAGTAGGCTTCTCATCCTCAACAGGATTGATAGCTCTCTGAGGAGTTTGAGCTAAAACACCAACACTACAACATTCCCATTTGTTTAAACCCCTGAAATCCAAAGCAAACACACACGGCCTAGACCCCAAATCCGGCACACCCACATGAAAATGTGGGGCTTTAGCATAACCCCAGATGGGATTGGCCTTCAAAGCCATAAAAGTTGCAAGCTTTGCAAACAATTGTACAATGCGACAACAAAGTTTATGGCTTTAAGCAAATGAAGGGGTTGGTGAAAGTGAAGAGTTTTGGTGAAACCAGAATGACATTGTTAAGAGACAATGGATTTGGTGGGGGCGAAGGACCCCACCTACAGAAATTTCACGGTGCGTACAGTACAATGACGACCAGGTTCAGTAAAATTTTGAGAAACTATACTTGGGTCAAGAGTTAGATATAGAATATATAATATTTATATTTAAATATACAGAGAAACAAAGAAAAAACCAGTAGTTGAACAGAATGTTGTTGGCCACACGTTTCCTCAAATTCTAGAGACACAGTTGAGTTTTGTGACTTTGTCTTGTAAGAATGAGAAACGGCCAAGTGAAAACAAAGAGCTTAATCCATTAACCAAATTTGTATGCTTATACTCTGTTTTTGAACAAGAAATATTTTTATATAAATAGTGTAATATATTATGTCTCAAATTTGGTATTTTAGTTTATGTGATAGGTGGTCAAATCTAAGACCACGTCTTAATATTATTTTTATCATTTGAGCTATTCAAGTGGGTGGTATAATTTTATTTACTAACTGTATTATAACAATATATACAGTAGATTTTCAAAAAATTCATCAATAAAGTTTAAAAAAGTTGGGATTAATACGGTGAAACAGAGATGTTTATCCGATCGTCAACGTCAAGACTTTAGGAAATTAGTTGAGGTGTGTACATAGAGTTTTATAGAACTCCTGAGTTTGAGTCTCCATATTAAGGATCGTCATTGAAAAATTTATCCGATCGTCAATTTCAGGACTTCGTTAGATTAATTGAATTACGTGTAAATTGACTCGAATACCCTGATAACGAAAAAAGAAAAAAAAAAACATAGTATTCATTTCCTTACATATATAATGAGAGGCTATTCATTCAATATCTTTTATGTATAATTTAATGGGAAATTTTACAGC
>WYDK02000068.1:677309-687635 GCA_009867345.2 Toxicodendron radicans
ATTATCATCATCAAACAATTTTAAATTTCCTATATTATAAAGCAAACCAAAATTATTACTATATATTTCAAATTGTTCAAACCTACTTTTAAGTGAGAAAATGACATGATTGACTAAATATGTAAAATAATTTATTCTAAAAGATTATTCGACAGACAATTTCATCTCTTCGTTTTCGTTCTCATCAAATTGTTTTTTTTTTTCTTTATTGTACGTTTTTCACGAAATTTTGGTTTTATATTCATTTGATCTGCAATCTCTTTAACAGAAATCATAGAAGATGTAAACTCATTTACTCTATATTTTTCAAAAAAAATGAAACAAGACTTTTCAACTGATCTATTGTAACAACAATGTCCATATTTTTAAATTGTAAATATTTACTAATCATATTAACACCAAATAACATTTTATAAAAAATAATCATGCCTAATAGAAATTCTAAAATTTCAACCTCATGTGTTACTAAAGAAATAATGTCACTTTTTATTTTAGAATCTTGACTAGTTTATGCTAATTGATTATCTGCTAATTGATTATTTGGTATGTCTAATATATTTTTGTAAAGATAAGTAGCAATTTGTAATGAATTTGGGCTTTTTTTGGGATCCCTTGGGCTGGCTTGAGTAAAAAAAATATACACAAAATGTAAATATATTTTTAAAAAATTTCTCCATTTTTGGGCCCTTTTTTTTACCCTATTTTTTTGGAGGCCTTAAACAAGTGTCTCACTTGTCTATGGGTTAAGTCGGGCCTGATAGAAGCTAAAAAACTATGAAATTGACAAAACGCAAAATATGCTTTCAGTAGAGGACTGTTGATGCCAAAATCTCATATCATCTAGGAGACGAGGGTCTTGGTCGCTTATATTAGCATAAGGACACCCTCCTCACCTAGAGACGTATTTCAAGATAAAACTATGTAGTCCACAAAGAGTCCAAAGCGGACAACACCTCTGGGACAACTTCTACTATGTAACTAGATACGGCATACATCAACAGACTCTTGTACAAAAGGGGGCCATTTTAGTAGCCCACATCTAGGGCCCGGACACAGCATAAGTGAATTCCTCATCAAGATTGCACTAAAAAAATGAAGAAACAAGGAAAGAAACTAACTACAATTCTGCTACAAGAGAAATATATAATTACCAACTTTGTTGAACAAGAAATAAATTACTCACCTATTGAGAGCATAATCAACTCCGGCAGTATCTGCTCCATCAAAATTAAATCCATTTGGTTCAAGACCTTGGGCTTCAGCTCTCTCTTTATCATGGTCAACATCAAACACAGTGTCATAAAGTCCTACAGAATAAATAAATTGAAAATGTGCAGTCAAATACACTAAATTTTCCAACATACTAACAAGGGTCAATAAACATGGTAGCAGTATGATAAACTTTAAAAATATTAGTTAGATGCAAATTTCTGAATTTGGATAATTTAAAAGAACAAAAAACATTGAGGTAAAGGAAAATCATGAATCAGCATGAATGACAGGGAAGACATATTAGAAAACACAACACCGGTAAGATCGTGTTCAAATCGGGAAGAATGATAAACAGACCTGTCAAATAATGCAGGTATTACTTTAACAAGGAATCAGTAACTAACTGGCAAACTAATGAATCATCCATTCCAAACCATATATTCATGCTTTTCGTAAAGGAACAAGGGTAATACTAAGGGCCATTCCAGAAATTCCAGTAATTACATTACACGTCTCATTTTAGATTTTAGATCAAAAGCAGTTTGAGAAGTATCTTTTTTTTCTAAATCACAGATCCGAGATATCAGAAACTTGATATGACGTATACATTGAAAGGATGACTTTCTAGGTACAAACCTCCAGTTTTCCGAACAACAGGTATTGAACCATATCTCATGGCAGTGAGTTGCGTCAGTCCACAGGGCTCAAAAATAGAAGGAACTAGAATGAAATCTGCTCCAGCATATATCTGTTATGAAGTCCAAATATGAAATTTGAAATTATATTGTATAAACAAAATATCACGACGTAAAGAAGGAAAAAGAATGAAGATTTGAAGTTCCATGAGAACATACCAAGTGTGAAAGAGGCTCATCATAGGTTAAACGAAGACGAGCGCGGTCACTATGACTAGAATGCAACTGATTGGCCAAATCCACAAAATCATTCTGGATACGAGGATCTGGAGCAGAACCAAGCAATACAACCTGGCATCACATGCTCTGTCAGCATAAACATAAAAATGCTAACAATTACCCTTCTCACGATCAATGGTGTCATATGTATTAATACATGGCAAGAGAAACAAAAATGTTAAGGGAAGACGAATGAGAAAAAAAACCTGTCCATCACGCTCTATGGTGCGCCTAATAGCATGCTTGATTAGATGGATACCTTTTTGATGTGTTAAACGAGAAATAATTCCTACTAAAGGCAGATCAGCCTTTTTCAAACCAACCCTTTGCTGCAAGGCTTCCTTGGCAGCTCTTTTGCCTTCATCAACATTTTCTGAAGTATATGACACCTAGAATGACATACTTCATTTATTAGCCACTACTTAACTCGCTAAAACAGTGATTCAAATCTACAAATAATAAATAAAGCAAAGCTAGTTCTACAACCACACAGAAATGACAACATAGGCGTTTAGTTGCAATGGTTAATCTATAACAGAAATTAAACTCATTGACATATAATGTGTCCTCAAGTAAGAAGTTAATACTCACTGCAAGCAGGTTAGCCTCCTTGTATATGTTAGTCAGCTAAAGCATTCAAAGTCATCAAATTAAAGGACTTTATCTCAGGTACTTTATTCACAATTAGGAGATAATAGTTAACTAGATACTTTTGAGAACATCAAGGCTAATCAACACAAGGAATAGAATGATAAATTCTAGACAATAACTTCAAATAGTTTGCTGTTCAAGATCAAAAAGGCAACCAAGAATTTCCAAAAGTTTTAATCTTTTGTTCCCGTCCGTTATTCTATTTCCACTTTGCCCAAATGTATCTTTCACGTTGCTTTTCTAATAGTACTTCTACAATATTAGTTACCCTTTGTTTAGTACCATATCCAATAAATTAATTTCCCCTTTTCACCTGTCAAGTGAATCAAGAAACTGAGTAATTGGATTACTTCACCATTCTACACTCCAGATAATCGAAATATATGCTTTCTACCAAAAATGGATGACACAGTCCTTTGAAACAAAAATCTGGGACAACTTGAGTCAGAGAACCATTACCAAAACACCAGTTTTTCCCTAAATCCCTAACATAACCAGCAAATTTAATGTTTACTTACAGGAATGAACTTATCGTTAAATGGGTCCCATATATCCTGGTCAATTCCATTTATTATGCCATGGAATTTGTAGAGATGAGGAGCAATTGCAGGATGTCCAGCAACCTCTTTTGAGTAAGTGGGAGATACCTGCAGATGTCAATGTGAATAAGATGGAAACCACAGAAAGGATTAACAGAAGAGGTTGCAGAAGAATGTACTTGTTCAGCTCTTGCCATAATCATTTAAGAAATTGATACAACGCAAAAGCACAAAATTAATTCCACTAGATTTAGTGAGGAATAAAAGGTCATAACTGTTATATGCTAAGATATTGGATTACTTAATCAATTTACGATCAATGGTGGTCCAGTAAATTACTTGACAAAGTTAAGTGATAGGAACCCATCTAATATTTCACACAATTGGGTTGGGTAGTGGGTCTTATTGGACTTGGGTAGAACTTTCCTTAGAAAACCGATTTGCCAAGGGAGGGTGCCCAAATCCTTTATAACCCACATGCTCACCCATTTCCATTCCAATATGGGATTCTAACATATCACCACGCTTCTGCAACCAACGTCCACGTTGGCCTTTTTACTCCTTGGGTGACTTCGCGGATCCCCTTACCTCGGGCCTCCATGCCCTTCCTCGGGGTAGCAGCATGGGCCCAAGGTCAACCTGTCACGCAAGTGTGGCCATGTAGGCGCAAGACCATGGCCCGCTCTGATACCAAATACCAATTGATAAGAACCCATATAATATTTCACACAATTGGCCTGGGTAGTGGGTCTTATTGGGCTTGAGTAGAACTCTCCTTAGAAAACCGGTTTGCCAAGGGAGGGTGTCCAAGCTTTTATAACTCACATGCCCACCTATTTCACTTCCAATGTGGGATCCTAACATTAAGTAATAGCTTTGCTGCCATAATCATATACAACATTTTCCATTTATAATATTTGGTTTACTCAAGCATAAACAACTGGTTGTATCTCTTCAATAAGAAATATTATATAGCTAGGGGAGAGTTCAACCAACAATGTCAAGAACTGTTAACCCTCTTCAAACAGTTTTCCACATCATAATTACCAAACCACAACCCTAGCCTTAATATTTTGATAAAAATATGGCCAATCTTTTCTAATTAATCGTTCCTTATGTGCAGTACTTCTATAAAACCAAATCATGATTTGCAGTACTTTTATCCTAGTAAGACACTACTACATGAGCAGGTAAAACAATCACACAGCTAATTCAGAAAAATAATTAATTAAAAATTTACTTTAATAAACACCAAAACAACAAAAAGAAACAGAACATCCAAAAAAAACTTCATATAACAAAGGTGGCCTTTAAAGCAAATTTTTATCAAGCAAATCAAAAGCAAAGAAACTACAAGTTCACAAATGAGAAAAAGAATAAGTAAACTGCATAAAGGAAAAAAAATCATAATCTGCATTTAAGACTAAGGAAATTAAATGATTTACGAAATTGTAAATACTCACTGTCGTAGCCTTGTGCGAGTATGCCATAGCTTTCCCAATCAATTGTGCCCCGAATTCGAGGTTATGTATTGTGAAGACAACCCGAGTTTTACTAAGACCATAATGCATATAGTAGTCCTTAAACAACCAGGAAACGGGTGCACTTGACCAATCATGGCAATGAAGAATATCCTGCCCATTTTAAAGCACCAGTCAAATCAGATATTTGAATATCTAAGGTTGTGCAAGACTGCACATATACAGCAAGATAAAAAAACGCTATATCTCTGACTCAAAGAGCTGCTAGGATTAAATTTTAGATTCAAGACTTGTTTAGCATGGAAAAAGAGAAAGAAAGGAGCAACCAACAATAACAAAAACAATAAAACCTTCTGTGAAAGGTGGCCTTAATAACAGCACACAATTAATATCTTAAAACATATTCTTTTGTCATAATGGATTTTTCTACAAATAAAATGCATGTCTAGGCACAAACAAAGATAATTAATTAACAAGAAGAAAGCATACAAGTTTGTACCACTCACGATAGATATAAATGAAGTTCCATACGAGAAAGAACATTCACTTACAGGATGAAATCCGCCTTGAAGTAGAAATTCAAGTGCAGCATGACAAAAGAAACCAAACCTCTCCCCATCATTCCTGCAGCCATATACACAGCCTGTCCGAAAGAATCTACAAGAACATCGAGAAATCCTATCAAATATATTTTGTTTTATGAAGAATTTGATATTTGTGGAAAAAGCACCAAAAACATTGACAAAACGCAAAGATTTTCAGAAAAATATAGTTCTGAACTAGAGGAATGAATAGAGATCTTAAGAATTACTTATTACACAAACATAAGAGTACAAATCTTGAAAAGAATTACACTGGGTATAGAGAATGACAACATAATGGTGCATCTTGTGAGAAGGATTACCCATTTTGAGGCTCCAAAAAGTAGACTGAAAGACCTTCCACCTTTCCAGTCCAAACTTTTATCTCTGTTCCACCCCAGTGATAGGTTCTTTGATACCCAAAGTCCTTCACCTATTCAGAACACATTCATTCAACTAATTACATTTCAAAATAAAACTAACGTCAAATACTAATATACTATAATAACCAATAGTAGTCCGGGGATTGCAACATATATGTAAATAAATTTCACATCCATAGTGGTTGTCATACATATGTTCTAAAAGTGTCAAGGTACAAATACGAAACACGTGACAGTACGAAATATTTTAACCCTATTAGAAAAATTACTTCAGTATTGCACATGAATCTCTTTGAAGCAGACCTTCCAACGAAATGTTTAGGGAACAACTCATAATTAGATCAATCTCATGAAAGAGATTACCAACTAATAGCAAACCACAATACTACCAAGAGTTTACCCAACTTATTAATAATATAAACCAGAAACATCCAAAATATAAGGAATTGAAAATAAATCACCAGCACAACGATTTGAAATGAAAATATGGACAAGCAACATCAATGAAGCTTACATTGTCATGTTTCAAACAGTCATACTTTGGGAGAATGATGTCCACATTGTGTTTTAAATCTTGAACAGCACGGGATAGACTAGTGACGACATCACCAAGACCTCCAACCTGCAAGAGATGTAAGAGAGCACACAGGAAAAATAAAACACACAAGTATTAATAAGCAGGGATTTTATATGCAAAATAACAAGAGACTGACGAATTATTATTTCTTATTTTTCTCTGTGTTTTCACCATTGGCTAAATCACCTCTCAAGTTTAACAATATCAAACTCCATCCCAGTTCCAAAACAATTTTAACAGATTCTTATCATTTTACTTTTTTTTTTTTTTTTTTTTTTTTTGCAGACAATTACTTAGTAATATTCGTCAATTGCACATCACATAATGGATTACAAAATCCTCAACAAACAAAACAGAAGCCTAAGTTTTCAAATTTCAAATAAAATCCTCAACAAACAAAACAAATGCCTAAGTTTTAAAATTGCAAGAATATCAGTCACAGGCAAGTAAAAATATGTAAAATCACCTGTTGACAAATCAGTATAATCTGAACAATGTCTAAAAAGTGTTTTATACAATCACAAATTAACTTAATGGCCTAAAGTTACCTTTGCAATGGGAGCCATTTCAACAGCAATATGGACAATGTGCATTGGTGGCTCCTTTGCAACACTTCCAGAGACAGGGATATGATAATCCATGCTGTTTTTGTTGTCAAAAATCCCCCCATCTTCCCTCTCAGAGAATACAAAATCCATCGTATATGCATCCAATGGAACCTTGACTGCAAAGACATAAAACCACATCGTTGAGTCCTAAAGAAATAAATAAATGGATGCATTAAACTAGTTGTGCCTTTCTGCCAGAAGGAGGTAATCTCTCACTGTAATATGATTTGGCAACTAAAATTAAGTCAGAAAAGGAGCCATAAAGGCTCTTTTAATGACTCTCTGAATGTTATTCAACCCAAACTAGGATGTAACGAGCTTATGATATACTATCCAGTAAATTTGATCTATGGCTCTGCATCCTTTCTCATAACCCATGTGATGAGGCAAGCAATTAATGACACTCACTAACGTTTAGAGCTCAGGTATGTTAAGTGAAGAACCATACAATATATGTACAACACGTTTTGTGATGCGTCCAAAACCCTCCTAAATGCATATCAAACCCTAAATCGCTATCCGAGTTTAAGAACAATGTGATCTCATTACGGCAGTCCAGCACTCAAATTGTGCAGGGGAAAATGAAATCATTAGTAACAAAAAGGCCACACAGATAGCCAAAAAAAGTGTCACCACTTTTTGTATTGTAAATTACTCCGGATTGACAATTCACACCAAATTTTCCATGCATCAGATTACCCAAGGTCAGAATTGCTCCATTTGTCAGTAAAATTATGAGCTTAGGGTAAAAGAGAGATATACATCCCATAAACAAATCCCATAAATCTCACACCATTTTTCAATTTGTATTCTGTGAACTGATAACTCACCAGTGGTTTTGACATGAGAACTATTCTCCACAGGCAACATCTTCTGAGGTGGCAAAGGACCCATACGGTGAGTCCAACGATTAAATGAACATCTGAACCAAACTTCAGATTTTCCATTGAGAACTGTGTTGGCTGGATTATAGAAAACCGTCACCATGCTTCCTGCTTTAACATCAAGCGGATCCGTATATACTATATGTTTTTGCGACAATAGAAACCTTTTAAAAGTTCTTTCCTTTGTTTCAGCTTTCATACGAGCAGTTTTTTCGGCCTGACACAAGAAAGAAAGAAATAAGAAATCAGTAACAAGAAAACTGAAATAAGTGTAAGCTAAATCTACAATTTAATTAAAATTAAGCTAGAGTGACTCTAATTATTCATGCAGATAATGTAACGTCCCACAACCATCCTCACCATTGCAAAAATTGTCCACAAATCTCACACTTGTTAACACAAGACTAAGCAATGGAAGGGACCACCATATCAAAACTTGACTGGTGAGACCATGCCCTATGCATTCTAGCGAAGTAACTAATCACAATCCTAATATTACTGTCAAGATTATTGTATGTATTTTTTCCTGAAATATTAAAGTAAAACTAAGATGGTTTTTCATAGACATTAAATACAAAAACTTTTCATCTTAACTATGCTTTCTCAGAATTTATCAAATTGACCTTGGCACGAATAGCCTCCTTTCTTATTCTCCTCTCCTCTTGGAGTTTTCGATATGTCTGGTGTTCTTCCTCAACCCAATACAGTTCTTCAGGAACGGTTTTTGGAACAATAGCATGGAAATCTTGACGACCATTGTTATCATACACATTGGCTTTCTGGGGTGGTCCATCAGCAAAGACCCAATCCAAAACAAGGGCCCGATCAGGTACAGTAACTGCAGAAAATGTAGTGGCAAAACAAAAAATCATGTTGTATAACAAGCAATACGGTTGATGGTCTTTATCACACAACATGATGTGATTTTAAGCTCTATTCACAAGGAAAACAAAAGGAACCTTCTCCTCATAATTAAATTGAAAAAGAGAAAAACCAACAAAACAAAAAGAGGCATTGTTCTTGTTCAGGGATTCCCAATCAACACCAAAGGAATTGAGATTTCAAGTCACCAAACTTGTCAAGTAACTAAATTGATGGGTTAAAAGAAACCACAAACTGCAAAGTAATCATGTGAAACCTAGACAAAGGTTTCCATGTGAAAATGATCTTTAATAGCCCATTAGTTCTTGTATTTGTGGAGAAAATTGAAGGTTCTGGAACCAAAATTGACATGCATCACATCCTGGCTCAATTGCTGCAACCAGCATATTCACTTAACTCGTTTTCAATCCAATCCAGATAACATGTAAATATCTTCAGTACTAAACAAAAAAAGTATGCGACATCTTGAAAAAAGAGAAGCTGTATTCCATGTACCTTCAGCATACCACCAATCACCACCTGTTTTCTCTGAGCCAACAAGCCTACTGACAATGGACAATCCATCTTTCCAATTATTATGCCCCCCATGTAGCCAGAGATCCTCAGTGTGAGCAAGAGGACCAGAGCTTTTATTATAATATAACCTCACTAAGTCCTCTCCTTTAAACTCACTGGGCTCTATGTACCACACATTATCAACTGACCTTGCAGCCTTTTTCATCAACTGCTGCAACATTTCTCTTTTCCTTTCAGTCTCCTTCTTGGCCTGCTCTTTATCAGCTTCATCAGCCGCCTTCTCTGCTTCTATCCGCCTCCGCTCTTCCTCTTGTCTTTCCCTTTCAGCTTTCTCCTCAGCAAGTTTCCCTTGTTCTCTACGTTTCTCCTCAAGCAAGAAATCTTCAAATGCAAAAACATTCATTCCCCCTTCTACAGTTATGCAGAAATCTTTCTGATCATTATTATCATATTTGTTTTGCCCATTGAAGAATACAAAGTCCATCTTATAGGATTCCTTAGGAACATGAAGCTGACACGACCACCAATCCCCTTGGAATTGGGTTTTGTTCAACCTGGCTGTAAAAGACTTCCATCGCCAATCATTAAAGGCTCCCATAATCAGAACATCTGGCTCATCACTTAGAGTGGAGAGACTCCTATTAAGGAACACCTCTATATCTTGATCAGGTTTCACCACCTGCGGATAAACAAACATTTTGGTTCCTCTCAGGAAGTTCTCCTGAGCAAGTTTCTCAATTTCCTGTTTACGCAGGTCCACTTCCATCTCCAACTTTAATTTGGCTTCCATCTCCTTCCTTAATTTGGCTTCCATCTCCTTCTTTAATTTGGCTTCCATCTCCTTCTTTAATTTGGTCTCCATCTCCATCCTTAGTTTGGCTTCCATCTCCATCTTTAATTCGGCTTCCCTCTCCATCTTTGATGTTTGAGAAGCATCTTCAGACACTTCCATATCACTCTCAATACCTTCATCTTTTACAAAGTCACTGCTCTTATCAGGAGTCAAATGTTTTCCCTTGAAAGCTGACTCTACTTTGGCTTCCATCTCCATCTTTAATTCGGCTTCCCTCTCCATCTTTGATTTTTGAGAAGCATCTT
>WYDK02000068.1:690642-702021 GCA_009867345.2 Toxicodendron radicans
AGATAATCATGCAATTAGTTTGAGATAATCATGCACATAATCTTACACAGTTTGCATGATTATATATATATATATATATGATTATCTTTCTTATATATCTTGTATAGTTTAGAAATATAAATCAATAGTTTAGGAAAGTAGCAGATCTGTACCCATTAAAAATCACATATACAATTATAAATTGATGTACTCTTCATAATAAAATATATAAGAAAATAATAGTTTATTCATGATATCAGAGCAGTTCTAGGTTTCTCAATTTCGTTTTTAGTCTGCCCGAAGTGAATATTGTTCCTGGAGAGTGACCTTCTTTTCTCACCACCTGCCTAAGAAAAAGCTTCATCTGCCGATTGGCCATTCCCTGAAGTCTAGTCACCAGAGGAGCAACGCGTGAGTCTCATGCACCACATTTTTCATCTGCAGCAGTCTTCACGCGTCGATGCGTGGGGGCACGTGTGACAGAGGACAATGCTCTGATCACCATTCCCAGATTCATCTTGTTATTTCTGGCAAGTCTATGTGATCAGTTTCTCAGTATCTCAACCAAGTCAGATCAATCATGTTGATTTCAGTTGGTGTAAGATTTCGTTCTCTGAAGGGTTGTGTTGGTTATTTGTGTTGAGATCAGCCTTGTTAATTTTCGTTTGGAGTTGTGTTGGCTATTTTTGTTGAGATCAGTTTGCTGATTTTCGTCTTCTTACCATGGTTGATAAGTCTGTAATTGATATGGTTCATGTAATGTCAAAAATCATGGAACATAAGCTTAATGGGTCTAATAACTATTTCGATTAGATTAAGACAATTCGTCTCTACCTGCGAAGCATTGGTATAGATGATCATCTCACAAAAGGTTCGTCTGAAGATGATTCAAGGAAACATGGTTGAGAGAAGATGCCCGGCTGTTCTTGTAGATACGGAACTCCATCAACAGTGAGGTACTTGGTTTAATCAATCATTGTGAATATGTGAAAGAGTTGATGGACTCTCTAGATTTTTTTTACTCTAGGAAAGTGAATGTTTCTCATATTTTTTATGTATGCAAAGCCTTTTATCGAGCTTAGAAACAAAATAGGTCTCTTACAACCTATTTTATGGACTTTAAAAGGATATATGAGGAATTTAACGTCCTATTACCGATGAGTGCTAATGTGAAAGTTCAACAAGCTCAACGAGAGAAAATGGTGGTTATGAGTTTTCTAGCTGGACTCCCTTTTTTAGTTTGAATCTGCTAAATCTCAGGTTCTCGTCAATTTTGAGATCACCTCCCTCGAAGATGTATTCACTAGGGTTCTTCGCACAGAAAGCACTCCATCTGTTCAATCGAGTAGTGCTCTTGTAAGTCAAAATAATGACATCGGGCGTTCATATAACATGAGCAATAATATATGAGGGGATTCGAATAATCGTGATAATCGGAGTCAGGAGGGATTGTGTGCTACTATTGTCATGAACTCAGTCATACAAAGTGCACGTGTAGAAAGTTGCAAAATATGGCCTAGAAAACTCAATCAGCCCATGTTGCCGCTACTGAAACTTCTGAGAAGACGGTTATGATTTCAGCTAATGAGTTTGCCAAGTTTTCTCAGTGTCAAGAATCATTGAAGTCCTCATCTACTTCCATCACTGCTCTCGTCAAGTCAGGTAAACCAAATACATGTCTTATTTCCTCATCCTCCAAATGGGTCATTGATTATGGTGCCACAGATCATATGACAGGTAATCCTAGTCTCTTTTAATTTCAACATATCAGTCACATAATTCCTCGTCTAATGTTACTTTAGCTGATGGGTCAACTTCTTGTATTCTTGGGTCTGGGTCTGTTAACCCTACTCCGTTAATTTCCATATCCTCTGTATTAAGTCTACCACAGTTCACTTTTAATTTAATTTCCATGAGCAAACTCACTCGTGCCCTTAAATGTTGCATCTCATTTTCCCCTAATCATTGCATGTTTCAGGATCTTACGACGAAGCAGATTATTGGTAAAGGACATGAATCTAGAAGGCTCTACATCCTTGACACATAGGTGCCCAGAACCATTGCATTTTCCAGTATCTCGGCCCCTTTGGAGGCGCATTGTTGGTTAGGACATCCTTCTTTACCATTGTTAAAGAAACTATGTCCTCAGTTCAATAATTTATCTTCATTAGATTGTGAGTCATGTTAGTTTGCCAAACACCACCGTCCTCCTTCAAGTCCAAGAGTCAATAAACGGGCTAGTATCCTTTTTGAATTAGTTCATTCAGATGTTTGGGGTCCTTATTCTATTGTGTCTAAACTTGGATTTAAATATTTTGTTACCTTTGTTGATGACAACTCTCGTGTAACTTGACTCTATTTAATGAAAAATTGTTCTAAGTTGTTTTCTCATTTTTGTGCTTTTTGTGCTTTTTGTGCTGAAGTTAAAATGCAAGTTCCTAAACAATTTTGGGCCGATATAGTTTCCACGACCTGTTTTCTAATTAACCGCATGCCTTCATCTATTCTGAATGGTTCCACTCGTTACAGTGTCATCTTCCCGTCTAAGCCTTTATTTCCTATTACACCAAAGATATTTGGTAGTACTTGTTTTCTCTTAAATGTGTTTTTCTAGATTACTCTTGCATTTATAAGGGATATCGATGCTATTGTCTTAGTCTTAATCAATATCTGGTGTCACCTGGTGGTATTTTCTTAGAAAACACTCATTTATTTCCTACTTTGCCTACCTATACATGTCAAGGGGAGGACGATGACTTACTAGTCTACACTGCCACATCTCTACCGGATACTCCTACACTTGAGGCTTCCCCACCTAATGTTCCTCCTCCGGCTCTACCTCCTATCCGTCCATTACCTCCAATTCGCATTGTCTATTCTCGACGATAGGAACCTCCTACACCAGTCCCTAGAGGTGTCAGTGGGTCGGGTAGGCCCAAGGCATGACACGATTTTTGGCATGGTACGAGAAGACACAACACTGCACTGTCCACTATAATCCGTGTCATGCCCAAGCCTTAAAACAAGGCCCGCAGGCCGGCACGACAGGGAAAAATTAAAAAAATAATTAAATTTTAAAAAAATTCTAACCAATTATAATTTCAATCAATTAATCAATTCTAATTCTAATCAATTCTAATTTTAATCCATTAATCAATTCTAATCAATTATAATTTCAATCAATTAATCAATTAATCCAATCAATAATAATTCCAATTAATTAATCAATTAACAATTACAATCAATTAATCAACTTATAAGTTATAACAATTAATCAATTTTGAATATAATTTATTACAATTGATTTATTGATTGGAATTGATTAATTGATTAGATTAATTGATTAATTAATTACAATTGATTTATTGATTGGAATTGATTAATTGATTAAAATTGAATCATTGATTAAAATAATAAAATTGATTAATTGATTAATTGATTGGAATTAGAATTAGTTGGATTATTTGATTAATTAATCAATTATGATTAATTGATTGGAATAATTTATTAGAATTGAATCATTGATTACAATTAATTAATTGTTTGGAATTGATTACAATTGATTAATTGATTGAAATTGATTAATTAATTAAAATTAATTAATTGATTGGATTAATTGATCAATTGATTAATTGATTGGATTATCAATTGATTAATTGATTACAATTGATTAAATGATTCAAAATGATTAATTGATTCAAAATGATTAATTGATTAATTAATTTGAATTATAATTGATTGAATTAATTGATTGATTGATTACAATTGATTTATTGATTGAAATTGATTAATTGATTACAATTAATTTATTGATTGGAATTGATTAATTGATTAAAATAGTAAAATTGGTTAATTGATTGGAATTAGAATTAAATGGATTAATTAATTAGAATTGAATCATTGATTATAATTGATTACAATTAATTAATTGATTAATTGATTGAAATTGATTAATTAATTAAAATTGATTAAATGATTGGAATTAGAATTGATTGAATTAATTGATAATATAATTGATTAATTATTTAATTGATTACAATTGATTAATTATTTAATTAATCACAATTGATTAATTGAAATTTTGTAAAATTTTACAAAACTGCAAAAATTTTGTAAAATATCATAAAGCCCCCAAATTTTTTTTGGGGTTTTATGATATTTGACGTTTGGGGCAGTTCCTGTCCCCAAACCGGTTCTAAAACTGGGTTTGTGGGTAGGTCCCAACGGGCTAGGCCTGTTTGCCCAGCTCTACTTTATTCTACTAAAATAAAAATTTGAAAACTAACAAATACACCCTTACCCACCCACCCAACAAGACAACTAGCTGCTGGTGACCACTGTCGGAGGCTGGCGACCGGCAACCAAACGATGCACAGCCAACCGAATCTTGTCGACCTTGCACCGATCTAGCCAGATCTCTAGCCGTTAATGGCCAGATCTATGGTCGATTTCCCACAGATGTGGCCGTTAACGGCCAGATCAACGCACGGCCGGCCAGATCCAACTAGCTGCTAGCTGTTTGGTTGGCGGCCGCCGGCAGTGGTCACCAGCAGCCGGTTGTCCTGTTGGTTGGTTGGGTGGGGGTGTATTTGTTAGTTTTTAAATTTTTATTTAAATAGAATAAAGTTAAAAAAATATATATTTTTATTTGAATTTTGAAAAATGTTTTGAATATGCTAAGGGCATTCCAGACTTTTCCTCAATGTTACCCTTAAAAAAATGGAATTCTTTAACAGAGTCAAACGGAAAGTACTGTTTTGTTTTTTTGAAACCTAATGGGTACCAATTTATCTTTTCGACAAACCTTGGGTATGAGTAAATCTTTCGACCTTATCAAATACGTTGGTAACAATGCCCCCCCAGAAACTAGCAGATCCCATAGAATTAGAGAATCTCTGATTTCCTAAGAAACCTCCTAAAATCAAGAAGAAAAAGAGAATTAATTAAAGAAGCATGTGATGAAATAGATTATTCTTTATAATGAACCAAATCTAATGTGTAATCAACTAATGTAAGGTGTTTGTATGTTGCAAGATGATATAACGTTTCATTTTTCGTAGTTGGTTGTATTGATATATATGAATATCATAATAACTCAATTGATTAAGTGATTAATTCTAGTTATATCAGCATTATGCAAATCGGAGGCAGAGGCATGAAGAAACTGCCCATGAAGAGGTTTTATAGATACTTGAAGCCAGGAGCATTGGCCCAACTTAGGGACACTAGGATAAGTGCAACTGCAAGGTCTCAAAAGAATAACTTGTAGATGATGATCATATCACCTACAAAGCCACCATCGTTGCCCAATGGAGACAATGTGGCAAGCCAAATGGAGTGTATTCCATGTTTTGCTTTGAGAATCAGCAAAGGCCACCAGTGTCTTCTAAGTAAGAAACTCTCATGGCAGTTACACCTGCATTTTCTGAGACTTCTTAGCCCTTATTGATATTGCTCATTTTGTTATGCCAGATAAATTTGTTGTTATTATCAGTTATGCAACCATTAAATTACCTTTTTAAGAACAAGCGACCTGGTTAAGTTTTTGCCCCATTCTTAGAAGAGGTTAGGTTCAGACAGTTAAGCTTTAAGAGATCATGTGATGTGAGAGTTTGTAACCTCTAGTTTCTTCTATACTTCATTTGGGATGAGAGACGTGAGGCTTAAGAAGATAAATTTGAGGAAAAAAACCAAGAGAATTACACAGGGAAATTGCATTTTTTTTTTCTGTACCTAAATTTGCAGGTTTGCAATTCACTGAATATGATTTCAATATCAGTAAAAGGTCCATGTTAAACAAACAATGTCAGGGATATCAATTAAACTATGCTGCAAATCAAATTTGTAAAATGAGCACAAAAGGACAGATTTTTGTGATCATCAAGACGAAGATGGAAAGGCTTTTTTGACACAAAGAACAATTCTAAATCTTTATATTTCATGGATATCAAAAGCATACAAAACTTGTTTGCATTCTCACTCAAAGTTATTGAATATTGTATTATTACAGCCTCCTGAACACTGCAAATAAGTCAAGTTTGATCCAAGCAGAAGACAATTCTTTTTAGCAACTTTTGCTCATTGTAAATTGTTGAAATTGCACAAAATATATAAATGAACAGGAATTAAAGAAGGTTAACCCTGTAGTGATATCTCCAAATTATACAAGTGGTGTAAAACCAGGATAAAAAATATAACATACAAAGATAAGTAGAAAGCCCTTCTGTTCCAAGATACATTGCAAGTTCTCATGGTGCACAACGCTTATTCGCAGCTGATAATTACAATGAAAAAAGTGTAAACTCTGCATAAATTTTCTTAAACAAGCATATATTTGAATGAATAACCGAAACCACGATGATGAAATTACCTACAAAGAACCACAAGTGTTGGAAGTGAAGAAACTCCACACTATAATTCACTAGACTAAAGCTTCTGCACCAGCTACAATTTCCAATATTTCTCCTGTAATCTTAGCCTGGCGCTGCCTGTTGTACACCATAGATAAGTTCTTCTTCAACTCCATTGCATTATCAGTTGCATTGCTCATGGCACTCATTCTCGCAGCAAGTTCACTAGCTAATGACTCCTGCAAAGCCCTCAAAATCTGACTGTTTAAGTATAAAGGCAACAAAGCATCAAGAATCTGCACGGGGTCCTGCTCAAACTCCAAAATGGGAGAGAAAGACACAGTCTCAGTCCTCACAATATCTCTCTCAACAGTCAGCTTCCCTTCCTTTGTTGTCAATCTAAAGAACTCATCCTCGGCAGCATCAACGCATTGTCCATTAATATCACAAATCTCTCCCTTAGGTGATAATGGGAGCAAAGTGTGAATCACAGGATCAGACTTAACTAAAGACACAAACTTTGTGTACAAAAGCTCAACTTTATCTACTTCTTCACTGACAAAGAGTGAGAACACATCATCTGCTATAGCTTGAGCTTCTTTTGCAGTAGGTAATGAACCTCCTTCAAGAAATTTATCAACAGGAATATAAGGCCTCCGTAGAAAATATGAATTACCCTTCTTGCCAACGCTGATAACAGTGTACTCAAGGCCAAGACCCTTCAATTCAGCAATTCTTGCTTCAGCTTTCTTGATAATATTATTGTTGAAAGCACCACAAAGACCACGATCACCAGTGACAACAACCAAGGCAACCTTTTTAACAGGCCTAATCTTGATAAGAGGAACATCTATGTCTTCAGTTTGGAGCTGTTCATTGATATTATAAAGAACCTCAACAAGAGTTTCAGAAAAGGGTCTACCATTAACAACAGCTTCTTGAGCTCTTCTAACTTTAGCCGCAGCAACAAGCTTCATGGCCTCAGTGATCTTCTGAGTATTCTTTACAGAATCAATACGATCTCTAAGCTCACGGAGCCCACAGTGAACTGGGGCCACAGTTGAGGATCTTGAGGGGCTGTTGACGGTTGAATTGTGTTGTGAAGGAAGCCTAAACGGGTTGAGAACTGAGCCAAAAGAGAGTGAAGAAGTGTCAGGAAGAGATGGTTTTGAGGGTACCCACATTGTTAGATTTGAGCAAGCCATGAAGCTAATGGTGTCTTGAAGCTTAACCAGACGCAAGAACTCAAGGCAAAGAGAGAAGATTTGCTACGTGGGAATGGTTTGTTTTAGGTGTTTGTGCTTGCCAAGTCTTATCTTTTTCATGTATGTTTCGTTGGTAAGGAGGTACCGAGAGGGAATGAGTGGAGAGAAAAGGAGGAACTGGATATGGTTTTGAGATAAGGATTTTGACAGTTGGAGATTGTTTGGGTCATGAATTCGATTCATTTTCATAATAATTTTAATTATTTTTGTTATTTATTATTATTTTATGGTGGGGCCTATATGATGTGGCATGATCTGAGTGGACCTAAGGTATATGCGGCTATGCAACTAAGATTCTTCCATCATTTGTAAATGCTGAAGCACAAGTGACAAAACATTGTAATTTTGTGGATTGTGGAAAGAAACATAACTTGATAATTTATCCTTTCAACTAGACAATTGATAGTTGTGTGTTTGAGGTCATTGAATTTGGCCTAAAAAAAAGATTGCTCAATTAACCTCTCTTATATCTTATATCTTAATTTGATTACTTGGATTCAGAAATATGAAATTCATTCAGGATATCTCCATCTCTTTGGAGGTTAGCATCATTTCTGACTGTAAAACTGGAAACAGAATATGCTTATACAAAAAGAAAATCATGAACAAATTGGAAAATTAAGGAGGAAATGATAGAGAAAATTGGAGGGCCATATAATTATACAGGCAATTATTGATTGGATTGTCAGTTTAAGCTTTCAACATTAACAGGGAGGTGCAATTTAGCTGTATCTATTCAACATTAATAACTGGATGTTACTTATGGGTATGGGTACCAGAAAAGCATTATAAAGCTATTGTCAAACATTTAAATGATAGGAGTTTAAGAGAAAAAATAAAACATGGTTGCAGGATTAGTTGTAGCACTCAGTGCCAAAGAGAAAAAAATATCTAACAAGAAGATACAACATAAATATCTACTCCCATAATTTCATGCACATGTCAAATTATCAACTCTCCCATTGATATTTTCAGCTTAACATTAGAGGCTTTGTTCACCAAAATTTTGTTTGATACATGTATTTTTTTCTAAAAAAAAATAAAAATGGGTTCTCTGTCCCTTGAAATATTAAGCATATACACAAAAATAATCATAGTGACCAGAGGGAACCATATACAGACATCGTGCACTCATTCTAACAACTAAACTTGATTCTCAGCATTTTTTTCTCCAATAAGTGGGCAAATAAAGGCCTTGTATGTTTGCCTATCCGGAATTACTCCCTTGAGAACCATGTAGTCATGCAATTCAATCACTTCTTCTGGACTGCAATTCTTACTGAAATTGGTAACAAGAGTTGTGTAAGTTATGAAATCGGGAATGATGCCATGAAGAATCATCACCTTCATTACCTCTTTTGCCTGTTGATAACACCCAAACTTGCACAGATAGTTGATCAATATATTGTAACTAACTCTATTCACCAGAATCCCAACATTTCTCATTTCTGAAATCAAAGAAAAAGCCTCATCGATCTTACTACAGCCAAAATATCCATTCATCAAAGTGTTATAGGTTATTGAATCAAGTAAACCCATCCTCTGTAACACATCTAACAAATTTCTCGCAACATCTACAGATGCCTCCTTGCATAAGCCATTTATAATGGAATTGTATATTACCAAATTGGGTTTTTCCTCCATCTTAATCATATTTTCATAAACCTGCACAGCGTTGTCTATGTTTCCTTCCTTACAGTAGCCATCAATCAGAGAACCATATGTAACAAAGTCAGGAATCAAACCATGAACAAACATATTACTCAATAGTTGCTTAGCTCCTGATAAGTTATTGCTATGGCAAAGATAATCGATGAGAATATTGTATGAAAATGCATCTCGTATAAGGTGTTTCTCAAGAACTTGTTTGTGGAACTTGAAAGCTTGTGCCATGTATCCATTTCTACAAAGCCCCTTTGTGAGAATGGAGTAGGTGAACTGATCAGGGCATAGACGCTTATCAATCATGTCAGACAAAAGCAAAGAAGCTCCCTCCACATCTCCTATTGTGTAAAGCCAATGAATTACTGAATTGTAAATGATAGTATTAGGCATCAAGCCCCTATCCACCATATCATCACACAACCTAAATGCCACATCCAAACTCCCTCCTCTAGCATATCCATCTATTAAAGTTGCATAGGTCCTTGTGTTACACTCAATACCGGCCTTAACCATATTATTGCGAACTTCTTCAGCAAATGCTACTTTTCCAATCTTGCAAAACCCATTGATGATACAATTGTAGGTCACTGAATTTGGAAAAACACTGTTCCCTGACATTACTCTTATCTTCCCAACTAGTTTCAATGCTAATTCTAAGTCACTTATTCTGCAAGCTCCATCTATTATCATATTGAAAGAAACAACATTTGGCCAAATCCCACTTTTCAACATCCGGTAGTATACTGATACTGCTTCTACTAATTTGCTTTCCTTACAAAGGGCATAAATAACCAAGTTAAAAGTATTCACATTCACAACATATCCAAATGACACCATTTCCTTGTACAATTTCCAAAACCTACGGACATCATTTAACTTCACAAGATGACTCAAAAAATTATTCCAAGCGTGGATCGAAACCCAAAAACCCTCCACTCTCAACTTCTGAATCACTAGATAAGCACCCTCAGTAGCTCCAACTTGAGTACAAGCCCTCACCAATGCATCAAACACAGCAGGAGTTGACTCACACATTTCATAACTATCAACCAAACCTTTCAAAACCTCCAGTGGGGGCACCCCATCTCCACAAATTAACTTGCCCATTATTGACAATGCATCATCAAATCTCTTTGAATTCACCAACACATGAACTATGACACAACAAGATTCTAAAGAGCGTGAAAAGCTCTTGTTCTCTCCAACCCAATTGTAAAACTCCAAAGCCAAGGTTGGTGATGTTCGAAACTCGCAAACAACACGGCTTACTAAAGAATTTGTTAGACTTGGAACCATTTGATTTAACACTTTCCATTTCCTCTGTCTTAAATTAATACAAAGTGCTCTAAAAATGATTTCTTCTGCACTTGGGTTGGCAAATTGCTTACCCAAGTGAAAAGCTCGGCACAAAAGACTAGTTCTTCTGTGTAAATAGAAGTTTAAAAACATAGAATAATCAAAACCCAATTCATAAAAGGAATAGTTTCTCTAATAAAGAATCAAAAGAGAGTAAACCCAGTTCAGTATAAGCTTAGAGATGCTAAAACCAAGATGGGTTTGCAGAAGAACACTAAAACCCTAGTCAGAGTAAAGCAAAAAAACGCTAAAGACAAAATTTTGGAGCTATAAAGGAAGAGGAAATTAGGGGAAAAAAATAATAGAGAAGTGGTGAGACCGGAAAAGGGTTACCTTTAAAGCTTCTTTCTTGCAAGAAGAAGAGAGGAAAGATAAAAATAGCAGCTTCATTTTGCAGTGAATCAAAGAAAAATGTTTTTGAGTTCTCGAGAAAGTGTTGCCAAAAACAAGTTTAATATCTAAAGTCTGGCCTTCTTGCTTGCTTCTCTCTTGATCATCAAGGAGGGAGAAATTAAAATTAAATTGAATAATATTATAATTAAATGGGGTTGTTTTGAAAAGAAAATTTGTAGCAGACACCAAAGAGTGATCATCTATGTTTTTAGGGGGTAAAATTAAAAAGACATCTTTAGTAATCAGTAATCACTAATCAGGATCATAATAGTTGCTTTTTTTTTAGATAAATAGGAATAAAGTCAAACGACGTGTCACACATAAGTGATTAAAAGAAACGACATACCCCTATAATTAAAACATTCTAATAA
>WYDK02000068.1:839498-849747 GCA_009867345.2 Toxicodendron radicans
CTCAATATTTAATATATATATATAATTAGTTAAATAAATTAATTGTAGAGAATTAATTTAAATAAAAATAAAGAAAATATTATAAAAAATATTTTTTTTTTATGTAATATTTAGTGTAATGGATAAGATAAAATAGTGATTTATATAAAAAATTATATTAAATTAGTAAAAAAATTATACTAATTTGATGTTTGTGATTAGAGACAGCGTAGGGGTCTATATAACCAAACCTGATTAGTTTTAATAAGAAAACATTACAATCTAAAGGATTAAGATATCTTGTATTTTAAAAATAACCCATTCCTTCAATCCAATCAATTAATAAACTGTTGCTGAATTTGCTTCATTAAGGATAAAAAAAAACTAATTTTTTTTTGTCAGAAAAGGCCTTTTTTAACAGTTTGTGTAGTGACAAAATCTAGGTCAAATGGCAAATAAAGTATTGCAATATTCACTGTATTAAAATATGATAAATATATAAAGTATTTAATTCCTTTAATTAAATACAGTTAAATCTTGAAGTTTATTATAAAAATTCTAAAAAAAAAAAAAAAGTCTTTTTCTAAAAAAATTTAAATTATATTAAAAATTCGAGTATTATTTATGACAGCTTTGCCAAACACAGCCGTTCTAAAGGCAGAAAACAAGAGGCCACATTCAATTCCTCTTGAAAAAACAAGAACAAAAATAAACTTTTTTATTGACCCAGAGAGAGGGGAACGAACGAACATGGCGGCGATGACAAGCGCGTTAATAGCAATAGCGGGAGTGGTGTTGGGATGGATAGCCATAGAAATCGCGTGCAAGCCTTGTCTGGAGAAAGGCCGTGACGTCATTGACCGATCTCTGGATCCTGACTACGATCCCGACGACAACGACGTTCGTGCTCCTCTTAACCCAGATCCCGAACAACAACCTAACTCTAATGCCACAACCGCCACTTCTTCAGAGGCGATTAAGAGCGTCTGATGTACCTCAATTTTTCCCATCTCACTGCATTTTTCTAGAAAATGAAACAAGAAAAATTGAGTTGGTGTGCTTCTTGCTGTTTGTGTGGTAATGTTAAGTGGAATTGAATCTTCTTTTATAAGAATGAAAGGATTAAAGCTTTGGTTGTATGAAATGAAATCTTGTAAACATCTCTAATTATTATTATTATTTTTTTTTCATATATTTATTTTTGGTGCTAAAAAATTGTTGTGAGATATTGTTTTTTAATGCTATTTTATTAGAAATTTAAAATTATAAATAAAAAGAAAAACAATAATATTTTTTTTATTTTAAATTTCTTATTGAATGGTGTTCTTATACATTAGTTATTTTCTCAATTTTGTTATCTTAATGCATATAAATAATTAATAATAAATATAATTTATGTTATTTCTAATTTTTACCCCCTTATTTCAGAAAATAAAACACAATATTACCTCCAAAGTTTCTTATTTGACCAGCTTTGATCACTAAAATTTTAATTTTACCCTTATTTTCCTTATTAAAAGAATAAATGCTTACTTTGCATAATGTTATATTTTGTGAGATTGAAATAAAAAAATTATCCTTCGACATTTAAAGTTAAAATATATAGGGGTAACATTTGATGTTTCTAAATCAAGAGGGGGACATGTCCTTACACTTATTTTTTTGAAATAATATATCCAAACCACTTTTCGCACAACTCGACTAATCCCTGAACATTTCCTTACACTATAGATTAGGGGTCACAATGTCATACCGAACCAAACCGATGTCCCTATATGCTTGTATAATTATCTCCACACCTCTCCAAGGGTTCACTATTATAATCTAATAATGGAAGTGCTTTTCATTATAATCTAAAAGTAAATTAGAGAGAGAAAACTTTACCCCAATAACATGCCTTGCTGTTGTTTTCTTACCCTTTCTTCTAATCTCAGAACCCTAAAAAAAAAGACTAGAAAAAAAAAAAAAAAAAAAAAAAAGGGGGTGCAACATATTTGAAGAAACTCAAGTCCATGATGAGAGTATCAAGACAAAGGCCAAATATGCTTTACAATTACAATGTTGAATTCAACAAAAATAGTTGAAGAGAAAAAAAGACTACAGCTTTCTGTACAGTACTCTGGACAAAGGGAAGTAACATTTTTGCCGCACGAGGATTGTGGACTGAAATTTCCCATTTCATTGACAAGAAAAAGATTTTGATTTTAGATTTGTGTGTGTATGTGACTAGGTGGACTAGGCCAAGTAATTGTATATCTGAGGGTTGTTCTTGTCACGCTCCAGGTACTCCCTGTCAATCAGGCTTTCAATCCTTTTCTTCAGATCCGCTGGCTTTATCGGAAATTTGAGCTGTTTCAAAACAAATCCACATAAATTTACTCCCAACTCATCACTTTCTTCCATCCATCTTAATCACAATCACCACCACTTCAGAATTTTTAAATAAGATTACATTGTGGGAATGAAGCGATCAAGAAAATAATAATGCATGCCACAATGTGATTGCGACCTGACTTTAAATGAGGCCTACACAGCAAAGATTTCATAATGCATAACATGAAATTGAATAATGTTTACCTGTTGGAAGAGCTCGGTTATCAGAAGTGTGTGACTTAGCACTTTCCTTGTCTTCATTATTCGCACAATTGCAGCATCAACCTGGAAAATATTGAACAATATCATAAATAAATCATCTAGTTAGCTCATCACTTCATCAAACATATGAGATGGTGTTTGAATAAAAGGTTTTATGAACATGAAGCAGAGGTGGTGAACCTGATATTGACGGTCCTGGAATACTCTCTCAGTAGTGCTAGTGTTCTCCTCCACTGTTTCCTTCATCTGGATTGCATTGACCTGCATTTAACAGAAAATACTATTATCAAGCTCCATCTTGGTGCCAATCCAATGGTATAGCATAAAGGATCTATCACAATGTTGCTGTATTGTTCATATTAAAATATGAGTTGTCTACAGAGTTAGAAAATGACAGGAAACATAATTTGAACAAGTTACTTTTGGTTCTTGTTAGGCTCAGGCAAAGTTTGAGATCACCATCGTCATATAAGCCACAAAATTAAAACAGAAAAGCATACCTTAATACGATAAAGAGGGGCAGTAAATCCTTCATTGAACACAAATGAATCATCATCCTCCACTTCCCTCCCTTTTGGCAACTGTAGAATATAAAAGAATAAGGATAAAAAGAAATTCAAACATAAATCAATTATACCAGCACAAATAATTGAGCACGAAAGCAAACCCAGGGAACAGCTCACCTTTTGCAGGACACGAACTTTACCACATGCAAGGGACTGTAAAGTCCTTCTTAATTCCTTGTCCTCTATGCTTGTGGCATCCCTAATATCTTGAAAGCTAAGCTTTTGGGCGTCGTTAAAAAGCATCAAAACTACTGTCTGAAATCATAAGAAAAGCACGACATAGGCCATATTAGAATTTGTGACACAAGTCACGTCAATGAAAGAAAGCAAAAGAGTCGAAAGCAACTAAATTCAAAATGCAAGTGAGCATTACCAACCTGGAATAGGGAAACTGCCAGCTCTTTTTTACCTTTTGGGAACTCCGCCTTCAACACACAATGACCTAATGAATTTTGCCACATTAATCGCCTTCCACTGTACTTGCTTAAGTAGAACTCCTTAAAGATGTCCTGTAGCAAAAACAGATAAAAATGTCACACATATATATACTTCACATGCCAAGTACCTGTAACCAAAAAGAACCATCTGCAACTTCTACCAAACCTGATAAACATTCAATTCATGAGGTAGCCTAACATCCATGGGAGGATATGTGGGCCAGTACCTGCATGCAAACCACCCAGACAGAGATTAGATTCCTCAGAATCATTAAGTGGTTAAATATCATAATTAGGTTGCTAAAATTATGCTAATATAGGATCTAAGATCTCAACCTACCCTGTTGTTAAGACATGAACACTCATCTCGATCCCCGATGGGAGTTTTGTCCGAGCCTGGGACGACTGTTTGAAGGACTCATTTATCTCCTTTGATAATTCAATATCCTGTAAGCATGTGGTGAAAAAAAAAAAAAAAACAATTGCAAAAGACACTGCTCAGAATAATGAATATTAAGTCATTGTAAAAACTGAGTTATGTAGTGATAAAATGAACACTACCAAAAAGATTATGCATGAAAGAGAGAAAAACAAGAGCTTTATTTTACGTGGCCATCTAAGAAAGCAAATATATATATATATATTTTTTGATAATCCAAAAAATCCCCCAAGTTTTGAAACTGAAGCCACCACCGAACCCCTACAGTCTTTGGAAAGCTGGAAGCAATGGTCTTTAGCCATGTCAATCAATAGCTCAATTGCTACACTTAGTTAATTGAAGATCACAAGGATAATCTATACATCAAACGAGCATGCATAAGAGGCAAGCATGTCACAGCAGTAGTAGAAATTTTGAACTCGACATTAAATATGAGCATATCTGCAACTTCAAAGAGCTATGTACATAGAACTTTGAGGGACGTATTACAATTATCCACATCATCATTTTGCCTTTATATGGAGAAGGATCCCATGCTTTACTTATTGTAGTACAGATTTTAGTCATAAATGATCAAGTCATTCAGAAATGTGAACACACAATTAGGGTTAAAATTGGCACAGAGGTAAATCACATTTCCTAAACCTAAAAATTATTGAGGAAATGCATACAGACCTTGAACATTCCTTCAAGTTTGTTTGTAAACTGACTGCCACATTCAGTCTTCAGCTGCATTAGTAATACATATTTGTCAACATGATAGCTAGATAAACATATGGCAAAACCATCTACTCAGAAAAGGAAATTAACCTTAGAAATCATAGATTTCTCAGCATCAATAGAAGCACTCTTCCCCAACAGTAACCTTTTTGCAAGATCCTTCTTATAGAATGCTTCAAACACATCCTTACCCTACATATATTTAAAATAAAAAGAAAAAAGACATCCATTAGTAATTCTGATGACAATACAAAGAAATAATTATAACACAAAAGCAGTACCAGAAGGTATTAACTTTTGTCTAATGTGACAGTAATTCAATGCTTTCAATCAAGCACACTTTGTTTACCTGGATAAACCTGAATAAAACTAAAACTTTATCAAGTGTACCCTCCAATTCCTCTTCAGAAGTACCCTTGTTCCCCGCACGAAGCTTCTCATCCAGAAACTTTGCAATCAACTCAGCAGGCCGGTTCTATTAAATAAAGCAAATTGTTAGCCCCAAAAAGTTGAGATATGATGTTACAAATCACTGAAGATGGCTATACAACAACACAAATGCTGCTCAGGCCTAGCAAACAATAAGAACCATGGCCCCAAGATCAACTCTAGATGGAGGCCACAAGAATATGATTTTGCATCAGTGTACTTGCCACAACAAGACACGTCAAGAATCAGAGCATCTAAGGTAACACTGGCCATGAGTATGCCAAGTGATCCTAAGCATGTAGCGAGAAAAAACACGGATTCCAGTAGGAAGGCTTGGTAGCTCACATACAATTAATTTCCAAATCAAAAGTAGTCAACAATGCCAACTAATGGAAGTATGCATGTAACTTCCCAGCAAGGAGGTAAACACAAAATTAACAAACCTGGATCTTAAAAAGTGAGAAAGGGGAGAGAGAGAGAGAAAAATAGAATTCAAAAACAATTTATTAACTCAGACATGGTGCCAGTTTTGATACACTAGCATCCTGTCAAATATTAACAACAATAAATAACAGTCTCCTCAAAAACTACTCTAGTATCTTCACCATGATAAATAGTACTTTCCTACCATGCAAATCATTCATTTAAGTAAGACATGAAGGCATGTTGTGCTTTGTTTTATTTATACACTATACTGTTGCAATCAAGGGTGGAGAAAGAACAAAGAGTAGGACATGCTGACCTGACGCAAATTGATTAGATGCTCGAAAGCATCCTTTATGGTATTGCAAAATGCTTCATTCTTATAAAAGCTTTCTTCCCATATTGAGTCAAGGGACGCCTTAAACTCTAAAAGGGAGGAAACCATATCTTTATCTTTTTCTTCATCCATAACAATGTCATTCCCAGTTCTTCGAATATATGAGGCAAGAGCCTGCCTTAACGATTCAAGGGCATTCACCCTCAAAAACAGCACATACATCCTCTGGAGGTCTTCAGTACGATGCCCATCCATCAGCATTGTGAACCCCTGAATAGATCAAAGAAACCATAATAATTCAAACCCAATACAAATTCTAGCATATTAATATAGAGGGGGGAGGAGTACTTTAAAAGAATTAAATCCAGACCTTATCGAGAATTGCAGATATGTGGCGTTCAAGAAGTTGTCTTTCTGCAGTTGCTATAAGTGGCTTTCTTGTACTCACGTCCAAGTAAAGTACACATCTTTCGTGTTCTTCATGCAACCTTATCTGTCAGAATGAGTAACCCACAAATCTTACATATATCGACATATATCATATATCATATGACAAAAACAGCAAGCTATTTCAACATTCTCTGTCAGCAAGAACAAAATAACAGACCAAAACTATTAAAGAATAACAAAATAAGAAAAATACAACAATATAGTCGCAACATCACCTATGATAGAGCTACATGAAAAACAAATGTACCTCCACATGCTTCAAATAATCTGGAACATCTGATTGCTGCATGTATTTCATGCCTTCTGCAGCATAAAATTCAGATGTACACTCAAGAAATGGCTTCTCAAAGCTTTCTGTGTAAATTCCTAAAGCAGTAAACATCTTCAAAAGATGATTAAGAAGAGTCCTATCAACAGCTTCACCTAATCTGAAACCAGAACAAAAAATTAATTAATAAAACACTGGGAATTCCAAGATGCAAATTATTGATAAAATTTAACCCAAAGAAGAAGATGATGATGCTGATGATGGAAAACAGTTTCAAACTAACAGACATATAGACTCATTATCAACAACTATCCAGGAAATCCAACAATTTACAGCCGTATTTAATTTAACTTTCATAGAGTTACCTTTCTCTCTCAATCATTCTCAAAAGGCCAGTGACAGTTTTATGCTCAACTTCTGAATATGAAGAAAGATATTTCCGGAAAAGCTGCAAGCCCATGTCCCACAACGAGCGCACATTGGGTGTTTGTTTCACATATGTTCTATCTAGATACAAGGCTATACCACGAATCATCAACATCTGATCACAAAGATCCTGCCAGCATCTCTCAACAAGAGATAAGAAAACCACCAAATCCGGGCTTTGACCAACCAATGATTGAAGTGCTGCAGATATATGTGCATCACACTCCTTTTCGATCCGTTGATAAAGATTTCCTCCCATCTTGTGCAGGCAAAGATCATTGACAGCCTAAGGAAAATATTATTCTTAATTTAAAAAAAAACTCACATAAAAAGTATTACATTAAGAAAAGCTGCAGCTTTAAAACCAAAGAAAGAAAAGTGAATGAATATCTACCTACCTGATATAGCTTCTCTAGGTCGCAGGAATCTGGTTGCTTCAAGAATATTGCTTTTATAGCTGACTTCAGCTTTGCCCATGTATCCTCCTCAAAATTTGAAGGCAGTGTTGGTTTAGCTTCATAAAAAGCAAAATTTTGAGATTCCACATTTCAGAACAGCTAGTACTAGTACTAGTATACTGCAATAGGGCTTTTTTGGTTCGCATTAAACATTCAAAGAATGCAGTATGAATCTAATTAGTAATCCTATGAACAAAAATTACTAAGTATTGTAATAGATACAAATGTGAAAAAAAAGAACTTATCTTAACTCAGCTACATTAAAACAGCAAGTATAAAAAAAAAAAAAATGCAAAGCTTGTTATTGTATCAAATAGAATTAGGACATGGGTCCAAACTTCATTAACAACTTTTTAGGATGACAGACTTAGGATGGGTAAAATGGGAATAACAATAAACTCTACAAAAGACAAAAAAAAGAGTTGTCAAGCAGCCAGGAAAGAGCTTATAAGGATGCTGTTACTAAGCCTGACTTCTCCCTTTCATTGTGTTATCTCAAAATCAAAACTTTTTGCAATAAATCAAAAAAAATGAAACCACCCATAAGTGATGTATTTAAAAAAGGCTTGTTATGTAAAAGTAAGGTTGTGCATCACCCCAACACCTGTATGTAGCACCCAGAAGGTAATCATATTGAAATGAACCTAAGCTTCTTTACAAATAATTGATTGAATTAGATCAATTTCCCATCACACACTAAAAACCCTAGCTTGGTCACATTTTTTCCTTTCTGACCAATAAAACGAAAAACCCTAACACAGCTCTTCTTAAATGACTAACCAGACAAATTTTAAGAAAAATGAGAACAATAAGATACATCTGTTCAATCCAAAAGTTAAAGATTTCCTAATAACTAACAAGAAACAGATCCAAAACTTGAACCATGAGTAAGCCTCGAAGCTTGATTTATCAAAATACCCATAAGAAATTCAACTACCCAACGTTCAATTAAAAGTTAAATTTCCTCAAATGAACTTGTTAACACACGAAACCACTACCCAGATTCCACAATCTAACCAATCCAAACAAATTAAAAAAAGAACGCATAAATTAAAGTAATTAATCAAAATAACGAGCTAAAACCCGACAAGTATCACACAAAAACCCAACATTTAAACTTCACTAAACCTAAAAACGACACAAAACCAAATCGAAACGACAAACAAAAAACCGTAAAATTCTTCCTCAATTACGAAAACCGTACCTTTAAGAAGCTTGATGACAAGCTTCTTAGCGGGCTGAGGCGGCTGGGCTTTCTTGCGTCCCAAATTGGCGGCGGCAGGGGCACGAGAGTCGTCGGTTTTAAGATCGTCATCGAGGGAAATAGAAGAGGGGTCGTAAACGACATCGTTATCGGGGTTATTGGTATTATTAAAGTCGTGGTGGAGACCGTTCTTGGCGGGGTCGACGGAGCAGGCGACGGTCTGAGACTTGGCCTTCTTCATGGAGGAGGAGTGATTAGTGTTGTTGGTGGTGGTGGTGTTGCTGATTGTGCGCTTGTTGGGGAGAGACATCAAAAACCCGTCAATTAAAGCATTGTAATGGTGTATTGGAAGAGTGAAAATAATGAAGAAATGGAGATGATTTTTCCAGTACTTTTTTATATATCTCTTGTTGTATGTATAAGTGTGTTTGTGTGAGAGGAGATGGAAATGGGATGGAGACGCACATAACACAAAGCCTTGCTCCCTTTCCTTTCCTTTCCTTTGCCTTGCCTTCTCTATCTCCTTTTTTTTTTTTTTAATATATATATATATAATAAATTATTTTTTTAAATAAAATAAATTATTTTTTTAAATAAAATAAATATTTTTCATACTTTTTCTTATACCTCTTGACAGATATTGTGGATGAGAAACGACTTCCAATAAAATCCATTTTTTTTTTTTTAAAAGAAAGAAAAAAAAAGTTGAATGGGCCTGCCATTTATAAGGTCTAGAATCTTATGGGCTAAACCTTGCAATTTGGGCTGAAGCAGCCCAACATTTGTTTACCGATTGAGTTTTTTGAAATTAAATTCATTGAAATCTTTTGTTTTGGTTTAAAATATTTGTTTGTTTGATGAAAATATAATACTAAAACTATAGAAAACATAACGAGATAAATTTAAATCCAAAGAATAGAAAATAAGTTGAAATTAGGAAATTGATAGAAAAAATGTGTAAAGAAAAAGCTAAATTAATTTTGAAATTTCAGAAAATAAATCTTATTAAACTTAAAGGGTTATTTTCGACATTAAATGGGGTCTAAAGATTTTTTTTTTTTTTAATTATATAAGAGATGTACTTAACCATGAGGGATGAAGATCAATTAGATGAGGACTTCCCTTAAAAACCAAGTTTTAGCCTGTATATGAGTGTGCAGAGTTAAACCCAAGAATAATGATAATAGTATATAAGTATGGTGAATCCCCACTCATGGGTAGTCCAACGATGAGGGTGAATTAAGGGGACTATGCATGACTTTCCACTTATAATCTCATGTTCGATTTCTTGTTGGACATAAAGTTAGTATATTTGTTCATGATTTACTTAAGGGACTGCGACAGTGAGGTTAATACATTTGGTCATGATTTACTTAAGGGGTTGCAACGGTGGGTTAGTGTGAGATAGTCTCTCCTGAAGATTATTCGAGATGCGCATTCTAAAAACTTTATTTCATCCTTTTTAATATATTAAAGCCATTTCTATTAAGTTAAAACTAAGAAACTCTTTCATTGTAA
>WYDK02000068.1:874805-898552 GCA_009867345.2 Toxicodendron radicans
TTTTCAGCAATGACAACCTTGAATATATGCTTTTTCAAATAATTCTAATTTCTTCTCATTGAATTGCCTTTTTTCCTCTCTCATTTCTTGTAATAAGTTCACGTATGAACCTACTAAGTCATTTTTCATATCTTTGCCCATCCTTTTCTTTCTATCTTTTTCAGCTTTCCTACCAGGTGGTCTCTCTATGTCCACAAAGCCAGGACTTGTAATGTTGCCATCTCCAGAATTCACTTGAGTCTCTAATGTAGGAGTAGGACTTTGTCTTTTGGCAACCTTCCTTCCATTTCGGCTGAAGTTTCAATATATTCCAACAATGCTCAAATTGGAATTTACCTTTATTTAGTTCTTGGTACAGGAATTTTGCATTAGCAATCTGGAAAAGAAAAAAAATACAAACTAAAAAAATATGCAATAATATAAATATATTTGTAAAATATAAAATAATAAATACCTTGTCTTGCTCATTGATTTCTTGATTCAATTTGAGCATAGCATCCACAAAATTTGTTTGTAGCTAATTGAATTGTTGACCAGCGGTTCATCAAAGAAACTTGTGTACGTTCAAATTCAAAAGTTTAGTATTTATGGAAGTACTCCCACAATTGTGCCAATATCTTTTGTGTTTATGTTCATTACCTTGCACATCATCTAAACTGGTATTAAGTCATGTTGACACGATGAGAAGATCATCTTCTACAGTAAAGTTGCCACGACGTGATCTTTTAGAGTTGGATTCAATTGGAGTAGATAAATGAGATACTTCAGAACTGTTGTAAATAGACATATCATCAGAGTTTGAAAGTTGGGTTGAAAATTGAGGATTTTCAATAGAACCAATATACAAATTTTCATCACTGTCAGCTTAAAAATTCATATTTAGAGACAAGAAAACAGAGCAAGACTATATAGACAACTGAAAAGACCTTTGTGAAGAGGGAGGAGGGAAAATGTTTTTTCTAGGTGAAAGAATTAAAAATTAATAAATAAAATGTATGGATTCTTGCAATTCATTAATTACAAATAGGATAAAGAGTGAAATTTGACTTTCCAGATGTGGTGAACCAAACTCACTTTTTACTTTATATTTAAATAATAAAGAGTGTGATGAATTCTTGTTTTATGGAAAAACTCTTTATTAGTCCTTTGGAGATGCTCTAAAAATAACGTTACCCCAACACTATAGTATTAACCCAAATTGTCGCAAACTACAACCTGTGCAATAAGGTTCAATAATTAACATAACTCTTTCAGATGATGCATAAAGTCCAACCGTTAGGTTACCCTAATTACCTGATGTGCAAGCTGGGTAGATGGGTCTCATGCGTTTTCGCCTAATATTTTGTTTTATCCTCCAATAACACAATAACCCTTTAATTATAGCTCAGTGTCATGGACCAGATCGTTCAGCTTCTCAAATCTCAACCTCCTTGTTCATGCGTGATGCATGTAGTAATAAACTACCCCCTGTTGCCTCTTTATGAGATTCAGGCTGAAACACAGAAGCGTGACGTATTATCAGCGAAATTTACAAATTACACTCAACAATAACTTCATGATCATGCCTAACAACTACAAATGATGCCCATAAATAACTCCATATCTCCCTCTTCTTATTGATATCAGTTTTTCATATTTCCCAGGGATTACTCTCTAGCAAAAATAGTTGAATGTTTTATGATGACTTCTCAACTAATTGAGAATCACAGAGATGCAGCTGAGATTTACCATGGTGAAGCTCTTTGCAGGCAAAAAATTTGTGAACTGCTTGAGGAACTGTGTCTTCCCAAAGGCCTCTTTCCAACAGACATCGTGGAATTTGGCTGTAACAGATCCTCTGGATTTGTTTGGGCCAAGCATAAGAAGCAGGTGCAGCACAAATTTAAGAGCATTAACAAGAATGTCTCCTATGACATTGAAGTTGCAGCATTTTTTGAGAAACGTCGCCTGAGAAATATAACTGGCGTCAAGAGTAAGGAGCTGTTACTTTGGGTCACCATCTCTAGTATATTCATTGAAGATCCTTCTTCAGGCAAGATCACATTTCAGGTACCCAATGGCATGTCTCGTATGTTACCCACTTCAGCGTTTGAGCTGGAAGAGAATAGGGTTCTCGGCCAGGAGAACTAAAAACTGACATATGCAGCCAAGCGAAACAACAAAATAAATTTACCATAAAAATTGACATGGTTGTTAGCTGAGACTGAAACTCCTAGCAGTCTGTTAGCTAAAGTATTTGTAAGAAATTTAAAGAAAATAAAAAAGAGAGACAGAGAGAAGGAATTGTAATGTTAAGATCAGCTGTAATTACCCAGATTAATTAAGATTCAAAGATATCTGGTATTTTACTTTATTTAACTGCACCAAGGAATTAAAACCCAACCTGGTTGGCTCAGTTTGTGCATAAGTTTACAGGCATGACATCTTTTTACTACTTAAAAGCAATAAGTATATAGAGTATATCTTTTAATGTGTTGCCATATCCAATATTATCTTCCAAAATCTTAAACCATCCATTAGATGTGAGTACGAGGAAATTTTGTGGTTTCAAATGCTGCATAAGACCTGATTGTTCGTTACATTTCGGGGGAAATACAATGGTGTAACAATCTAAACCTGCAATAACTTATCCAACAATCAGATTATATGCATTGGAGGAAGTTGGAATTAGAAGCTGAGGTTAGGTTATTCTAAACATTCAACCAGGAAATGAAAAATTAAAGACAACAAAAATACCTTCAACACTGATCTATTGCGATAGATATAGAATACAGTGATGAAAATTCCAATACATAAAATAGGATATCAAAAGTGAATCAACTGCCTACCCTAATGAACAAAACAAAATTCTGACAAATCATTATGTGAGATGATGGGTAAAATTCAGAATGCTTGACAAGTTGTGTCCTTCCAACACCAGGCTTACACAGGTAATCAATTTGGTTCTGTGATTATCTGAAAAACAATTTACAAAAATAACATACAATTTAAAGATGTCACTTGCACTTTTACTAGTTTTAAAATCTGAAATTGCGTTGATATAGAATTTAAAAAAAAAAATCTTAAAAATTATAGAAAACAAAAAAGAAAAATATCATTTTCAGATTTTTCACAAAATTATAAGATGTGTTTTAATAACTACTTATTGAAAATTTCAACCAAATACGTTTTTAAACTCCTTTATATCCCTTAACTTTAAAAATATAAATTGTATCCAAATTCCAAACCAAATGGGACGAATTAAAAACACATTGAGTTATGTAAATCCATGTCGTCTGAGAACACTGAAGCTAAGAAGTAAGAATTAAAAGCATATTAATGTTTATACAAGAAGATACCTAGTTAAGGATATTTGAAGCAATCTCCATAGAACTCAGAGAGCTTGAATTCCATCTTTATCCTCCTCTCTTGGAAGAAAATTTTCAGCTCCTAATAAATGTCAATTCTCTTTCTTGGTTTCCTAGTCCGTATCCTCAGACATGACTGTTATCTTAGAGAAATGCGGGTATCAAGTTCATTGGTAGCAAGTCTGGAAACAACATTAATTTTACATTGATATTTATGTGTGAACAAGTAGAAACTTATTAGAGGATTTTTATCAAATCTACATAAAACTTAAGCCCGGGCTCCTTTCGTTATCTCCTTATGAATGTCAATGTGTACTTTTCTGTGTCTGATTATCGGCCTCAGGCATAAAAATCTCATCCCAGAGAGTCTTCAAGTTAATTTGTAATATCTGACAGAACATTTTGGAGAATTTTCTTTCCCACATCATCAATCCCTGCCACTTTTAAGTTTTAGCATCTAATGGATGAATGATTATCTCAAAATTCTCTTCTGGTCTGGCCAGTCTCCCATATCAACATCTTCATTTCAACTGAGCAGATGTCACAGTCTTCATTCCATAAGCCAAATGCTGAACACTCTGTATAGTTAGCTATCTACTAAGATAGTATTCCTGTCAGGAGAAAAGCCAGCTCCTGTCATGGTTGATTATCCATGAAGTTTGACTCCAGAAATCATATCAGTCCTCAAAGAATTCAAAGTGCCCCTTCTATTTTTTCTGAATCATCTTTTAATACTTTGACATCACTAGACCGATGGCTCCAGACTCCAAGTGTCTTATAATCCCACACAATCTCAGATATCTGATCTTGAGGCAAGCTCAGGCCTTCACGTTTTATTGACTTATGCAAGTCAAAAAAGAATTTTGGGTCTTGTAGTCTAATATACTCATGGAATATCCGCTCATGATCCGGGATCCAGTTCCTAGGGAATGGTGTGTAATCACAAGACGGAATCAATGACATGTGTGAGAACTGAACGCCTTCAATTGCATCAACAAGTCCCACCCTCAAAAGATCAGAATACTCAGGAGCAGCATTGTTACTGCTCTCCCTCAGAGGATTGCTAAGATCACGAGAAGCTATCTTGTACACTTTGGCACGAGATTTCAGTCTATACCTTGCAGCATAAAGTTTAGCCAAAGAACTACGAATCACATAAGCACAAAACCCAACAATTTTCTTTCTATTATCAGCATACCGGTACCAATCAGCCATTGTTTCAAGAAACTTATTCATCTGTGAATTACTATGAGCTTGACTTGAGTAAAGCATAGGATTACAAGGCAATGGCTCAGGATCCTTATCACCCTTGACAAACTGAAGTGACCTAAATCGGCGAATACATTGCTGCAAACTAGCAGTAACCGAAAGCAAAGTTCCTACACCCTTCTCGCTCACAATTTTACCTCCATTCCCTGTGTACCTAAGTGTAGGGTGTATCACTCTCCTGCAAATTATATGATCCAAGAACTGAATTCCCCTACTTATATGTTCAATCTCTACTTTTGTATTATCCAACCTTATCCCAAATTTTCTCTCACAGAATTCAATTATTTCTTTCCTGATTTCCACAGCATCCTCTCTGGGCCCTCGAATACCAATCAGAAAATGACCCCCATATCTAATATAATCCATTTTCCGTGTCTTCTCCCTCCCACTCGATGGAACAAACTCCGGCCAAGCAGGGTTATGACAACCATCATTTATCGAATCTTTCCATATTGAATCAAGCTTATTAGGCCGAAAATACTTAAGTATTTTCTCCTCCATCATTTGATCCAATTCATTAAGACACACATTAGCAAGTAAAGGACTCAAAATCCCACAATGACCATAAGACGGTACCTTAGCAGCCTCCTCTGGCGCAAAATTAAAAAACGTTCGTAACCAATAAGGGTCTGGTTTCGGCTCATTGTCTTTCAAAATCTTCTTCTTCGTAGCACCTTTTTTCTTCTTCTTCTTCTTATGCAAATCTTCATTACCATCATCACTCCTAATCCGATACTTACCCGATTCTTTAAGTCCCAATTTGATTAAATTCAAGATTTTCTTATCTTTAACAGCCTTTTCAACACAACTTAAAATAACATCAGATGGAACATAAGCGAGAAGCTCAGTTAAATCACCTCTCAAAAACCACAAGTAACCAGCAAAGTTACCCCTAATAGTTCTAATTACCGTATGAGCAGTTCTTCCTGGCCGAAACGCGTGAGATTTCCCCGAAAAGCGGGGCTCAAAAACCGGTTCAAGCACCATAAGCAAGACCTCCTGAACCACCCGGTCCTGAAAACACGGCTCGTCCGACTCAAGAATAGCTTTAAATTTCGTTTTCGAGACGGGTTTCGTAAACGGGGCGTCGTTTGGATTCCGGATGAGTTGGTGAGTTTTGTGGTGCCATTTGAAGGACGAATGAAGTACGGATCGTTGGAGAGAGAGGAGAGAGTGGAGAGTGTTGGAGTGAATGGCATTACGAGGAGGGAACGTGCCGGTCACGTGAGCGCAAACTCGTTGGTAAGCGAGAAGCCAGAGATCGAATTTGGAGAGAAAGCCTGAGAGGTTCGGAAAGGAAAAAGTGGGCGGTGAGGAGAAAGTTTTGACCCAAAGAGAAAGAAGAATTTCGACGGGGTCTTGCTTGAGGAGAGTGTAGGGATCTTGTAGGTGTTGGGTGTGATGGTTTGGTATCTGGGGTTGGATTTGGTGAGTGGAGAGTGAAGCAAAAGAGCGAGGCAGAGCTACGGAAAAAATGGAGGGAAGGTGTTTGATGATTGGTCTCAACGACATTTTGTTAGCTAAGTGATTCATTTCAGTGTCATTTGAATGTGTATTGCGGCGAAATTTGTGAGCGTGAAACGCAGCATGGATTTTGAATCTACTGAATAAGATGGTGAGTTCGTTCGCGTACGATTACTCCCTAAGAATTCGATTATGGGGTCGTTGGTGGAGATTCCACATGCGAGCGTGGAAAGTGGGGGGTTGGGCTGGTCTGGGTACCCGGCCCAATCCCTTGGAACTGGAAGCGGATTTGGCCGGTTCTGATTCCTAAATACATTGCACCCCTCATGTTCACAAAAATGATAAATATATCATTTAAAATTTATGAATACGTCCCTAATTATTTACAGAAATTACAAATACATCCTGGATACTCAGATCTCAGTTCTAGGATAGAATCTAGGTTCAGTTCTTAAAGTGATGGACTCAGACCAGGACCCACAGAGTGTCAGTTCCCCTAGATTTGGAACCAGATCTAACACCTTAGATACTCACTAATTTTGGTTATATCCTAAAAATTTACACACCCCAAGAAAAGTGAGGCTGAGATTAAGGAATAAGTCTGAATTTCTAGGCCTAGTTTTATTGTAAGAGTAAATTAGGGCTGCGAAAAAAAATCCAAAAACCAAACCGAACTGGAAAACCGGTTGGAAAAACCGGTTTGAAAAACCAATTTTCCAAAGTAACCGATTTGGTTTTGGTTTACCAAATCGATCAAACCGGTTCGGTTAACGGTTTAAGGGTAATTTCAAACCGGTTTTGCCTTGAAAAAAACCCTAAATCTAAAGCCCTAAGTTTCATATCTTCCATTCTCTCTTTTATTTGTTTCTTTTTTTTTCTTTTACTTTTCATATTCTGTTGATTGTAACCTAAAACCCAAAGCTATGGCAAAATATCTCCTTCTCTTCCCTTCCTTCCTTTCTATTTATCTTTCTCCTTATCTCTTCTCTTTTTTCTTTATTTCCTTCTTTTTCTCTTTTCTTTTCCCTTCTCTTCTTCTTTTTCTTTTCTTTGTCATCTCCATGGTTATTGGTGGCCTGCTGGCTGAATTTGTTCAAATACAGTGATGGCTATACTCACCCTTTCAGATCTCGCCATAATTTACAAGTCAAAATTGTTGAGAAGATGAGTTGAGAAAGAAAGAGGGAAAAGAGAGAGAGGAAACAAATAACATAGAGAAAAAAAAAAAGGGAGAAGAGGGAGGGACAAGGGAAAAGAGAAGAAAAAATCAAAGATGTCAGCCTCTCTTTCTTCTTCACATTTTTTCTTATCTAGATTTGTGATTATGGATTCATTATTTTTTGTTTTTTTTTTGGATTTTCGGTAGCTAGAGTATTTGAGAATTTTTTTCAGAAATGGGTATTTTGGGTTTGTTGGATGCTGTGTTGTATGGGTTTGTGAAAAGAAAAATTGTACATGAATTTTAGTTGTTAAATTTCAGTAGAGATCCAAATTTTCAGTGGGTTTGTTGGATGAAATTAATAAAGAAAAATAGAAAGCTACAGGTTGTGTTTTTAAATTAATAATTTTTATTTAAATATCAGTTCACAAACCGGTTAACTGGTAACCGAACAAAATTATCAGTTCGATTCATAATCGGTTCAAGAGGTAATTTGGTTCGGTTTCAATTTGGATTACCCCTTAGTGAAAAACTAGTTCGGTTCGGTTCGAAAAGTGGTCAATCCAATTCGGTTAACCGTATTTCCACACCCCTAGAGTAAATAACATATTCCCACCTGAGGTTTAGCGAAATCCCAAATTGATACCCCTGGTTTCGTTTATTTCAGATTCTCGCTCTTAAACTAACTATGTTCCCTTTATTTTAACAGTGGAAAGGTGAAACAAACTTTTTTTTTTTCCTCTTCCGTTCCCATTTCTTCTTCTCATTTTTTCTCCCCCTTTTCCTTCTCTTTTTCTTCTTCTCTTCTCTCTACCAGATTCTTGCTCTTCTTTTTCTCCATTTCCTATTTTCTTTCTCTCTTTCTTCTTCTCCACTCTCCACCAATTGCTTCCCCTCGCCATCCCCACCAAAACCTCAACACCATATGGTCGCGCCACTCACTAACGCTCACCATAATCGTCGTGACCTAACAGCCCTGACTTGGTTTCTGCCCCCTCTTCATCTCTAACCATCCCCCAACCTGAAAACATCACTACCACCCTCATTGTGTCAAGCTCGCGCGACTGGAAAAACCTAGCCTGAAAACGCCTTTGCCACCCAACCTGAAAACCTAATCGAGACAGCAACGCGCCCAACCGCCTACCTCGTTGCCCCATCACACACCTGACCCTCACCACCTGACACCCTTCGCATTTCCTAGACCCCACAATTTTGGTTTTGATTGTTAGAAAAAAGTTTTGAATTTTCAGGCAAGATTTCGACCAACTCCGTTGGCCAAAATCCAATCAACCACCACCATCTGAATCGTCTGCATGCCCTTTACAAAATCTCTATAACCCCGACACTCACCTGTTCATATATCATCGTCGTGTGACATCGTCGTCTTGCGCTGTGTTTTGTGTCTTTGCACCATTTTTTTTTTTGTTGCGATTTGTGTGTTTTTTAGACTTCTAATGGTTGTTTGATTGTTTGTGGAAGGGCGGTGGTGTGTGTGGTGGTGATGGGAAAGGCCAACAAAGCCGGGATCGGGCCAAATCGCACATAAATCGAGGGGTGTGGTGGTGGTTGTTTGGTGGGGGCTGAATTTGTGAGTGATTTGGTGATAGGTGGTAGTGGTGGTGACTTTGGGTTGTCAAGAGCGAGAGAGAAGCATTGTTGTGGCTAAGGGAGGGAGAGAGATGCATGGCTATGGTTGTGGTTGTGGCTGAGGAAGGGAGAGAAAAGCGGCGGAAGAGAAGAAAGGGGAATTTGTATTTTATTTTATTTTTTATTTTGATTGTTGTGTTGGGAAAGAAGAAAGACTGGTTGTGGTGGTGGTTTGGTCGACTGGTGTTGAGAAAAAAGAAAGGCTGGTTGTGGTGGAGGGGGAGAATTGTTGGAATTGGAGCCGGAAGTAGAGTGAGATTGGTAAAGGGCAATATGGTAATAGTATAAGTCAGAAGTCAAAATTCACTAACAATGTTAGTTTAAGGATGATAATCTAAAATAAATACAACTAAAGATATCAACTTGAGATTTCGCTATACATTGGATAATAATATGTTATTTACTCTTATTCTTATTCTTATTTGAAAGTTACAAGGTCAAGCCTTTCTCATGAGTCATGTCCAATGAAATTGCCCCAACCCATAGGAAAAGAAAGTTTGGCTTTATTTGACCTAAGTTATTTTTAAACTATTATATCCTCCCAATCACATTTTATATATAAATTTTGACATGATTTTTAGATCATTAGATTGATGCATTGAATCCATATTTAATCTAAATCGTTTAGTCATTTCTAACATATATGGGTAATGCAAATGGCATTCAATCTTAGACATTTAAATTATTTTGATCCAACCACTCATAAACTTACCCTTTTGTCGTCCACCTTTATCTACTATATGTATGTAATCTTCCAAATAAAAAAAAAAAAAAAAAAAAAGCAAAACAATGTGGAGACCCTTGAAGATTATAGTACTGTTTTTGTATTTGACTAAAGAGGTCTAGTACCTTATGATATAGATCCTATTTACAAGAAGAGGTTGGTTTCATATATACTCCAACATTGCATGCAATGGAGTAAACGCTACGAAAATATGTGCATAATCCATGAAACAAGAGCCCTGCAAACGATGCAATTTCACATGCTTTATGACCAATTTTTTCGCCCAAGTCTCCTGCAAGATCGATCGGTCGTCTCCACATACACCTCCGGTTGAACAAGCCAATTAAAGAAAGCTTTTGTTTTAGATGTCAAAGTAACAAACATCTCTATGACATATCTCCTCCATTCGTAGGCTGCCCTTTAATTAATTAATTCATGCATTGAACTTAGATTTTAAACGTAAATTTCAATCATCTTTATCACTGATGATGGCTTGATCTTTCAATAATACAGTTTCTGATCGAATTTGATCATGACCATTTATCTTAAATATTAACTGAAACAAGAATCTAGAAAGATATAAAACTCAATGGGTAATCTTCATTTTCAATCTTCCGTATTCATCTATTATTACTCTCAGTATCCTTTCTTACAAGATCGATCAACAAAACTTTTTTTGATCAGTACGTAGTTACAAAAGAAGAAAATTACGACTTAACTGTAAGAATAATCGCCAGGAGAAAAGATTCCAGAAAAAAAGCCAAGAGGACGAACCCATGCATGATCTTGATCATATCTCTCATAGAAAACTAGGGTTTTGGGGTGGAGAAATCGCAGTAAAAAGTAACCGAGGAGTCAGGGTTCTTGTTATGGCACGGAGACGACCCAGAAGGAGGAACAAAACCCTTTGGAAGCATGACTGAGAAAGGCCTGGTATTGAAGTTCTTGGCGTTGTGTTTTCTCTTCATCATCTTCAACTTCTTCTTTCTGTTCTTGTTGAATTCTTGATTATTGTTCAACAAGAACGGTCTGTTATTCTTGATGTGCAAAACTTGGTACTGAGTGATGGGTGTGTTTGAAGGAGAAGAAGAAATTCCGGGCTGGATTTGATCAACGGAAGAGGAAGTGCAAGAAAAGAAAATGAGGAAGAAAAAGAGAAACATTAGCGAGGTGCAAAAGCATTTCAAGGTTTGATTTTGATTGAGACCCATGAGAGCTTAGAGTTTTTGGATTGTGGTGAATATGTATTGTGAAAGAAGTTGAAAGTTATAAGCACCGAGATTGACAATTGTTAATCCCAACAGTTCTTTTGGCTTGAGATCGACAACCAGTAGGTGGAAGTCTTTATATAGTGAATGACTCTAGGTGAAAAAACTATATCTAACATGTATTTGGGTATTTATTTCACTTATTCTAGACAGTATATAAACTTATGAATTATAAATTTTTAATTAAAAAAACAGCATAATTAAATATATAACTAACTATTTTATACATGTGATTGTTGAATATGGTTCATATTTTGCATGAGCTTGACAGATTATCGGCTTACGCTGACACATTCGGGGGTATAGTTCCAGTAGGTGGGCAGCATTATGTTCGCCGGTGAGTGTTCAGGGGTGAGGGGGCAGTACCCCTTTGACAGTTAGCCCAATTAGCAATTGAGTTTAGAATTGATTTGTAAATATATGAGCTTCTATGAGAAAAATAGAGAGAAATAGTGAGCTACCGATGCTTTTTTATCATTGTATTCTATAATTCTGAAACTCAATAAAACTACTCTATTTGAATGTTCGACGTAGTTCTCAATAATTGAGAACAAACCATGGTAAATTGATTGTGTTCTCTTTACTTTTCTATACTTTATTTGTTGTGTGTTTTGGTTTTGGTTTTGTTGTGTGGAAATTTCATAGTGTCTGGATTGGCACCACTTGTCCAATTGTCATGCCAAGATCTAACAACCATGCGTATTCCACTTGTCGCTCTCCTGGCTGAAAACTTCTCCCTCAAGATTGACTGACTCAAGCAAGGGGTTGACTGACTCAAGTAATGTTTTAACTGTCGAAAGTATGGGTTAATTGACTTAAGCATGTAAGAGTCTGGTCTAGATCCGGATTACAGACCCGTAATACCTACCCCCAATTGTTGTCAAACGGGAAGTATAAAAGGATAGACAGTCTCCGTTTGAAGGACACAAGAAAAAAAGAGTGAGAAGAGAATAGATTGTTGAGTAAAAATCAGTGAGATAAATGTGGACAGAGCTCGCTCCCACATTAGTTCACTTGGTTATTTCTGTTTGTAATCTTCCCGATTGTAAAAACGAACGCATACAGTAATAAAATAACAGTGAACATAAGCCTGATTCATACTAGCTAAACCACTTTAAAAATCTATTATGTTTCCTTTTGTTTTGGATCTATTTATGCTGCATTGTTGGATATCATTATCCACGCACTCAACTTGTTCGACCCCCTCCAGGGTCAACCAAATATCTATGGTTGTCACAATTTTCTTTAACAACGGGTTTCAACAGTGATTTCATATTAACCATTGGGCCTGTAACCAGATGACAAGACTTTAGCCATCTTGGTGGGTTACTAAGAGGTCTTGTGTTCGAGTCTTAATAATGATCATCTATCACATTTGTGATTTATCATCTATTGGGTTTGTAGGATATTCAGAAGCTAAAAAAAAAAATGATTTCATATTGTATCCAATCCATTTCAGCCAATGTAAAGGTATATTATTACTGTAATAACCCTTTGACTATTGGGCAGTTGCTGCGAGTCTTGCGGTGTCATCGAATGTCAAACTACGTGGTAAACAACTCATGTAGAGAAAACAAAACGACAACGTGCGAAGAAGTGAAACCAAAAACTCTGGCTTCGATCTGTTTACTTTGCATGAACAGTACATTGACTTAAAAAACGAACCTAACAAATCCGTCAATTCATTTCATCTCATGCAATTCGCTCGCGTGTTTTTCCGCAATTCCACCGCGAATCATTTCCCCGCTCGAAATAATTTTCCCTCACTTTCTCGCCATCAAAATTTTCCGTCAAAACTCTGATCCAATTGAAAATTGAATTGGATCAGTAACATTGACAATTTATCATTTCGTGCCGTCTTCGCTCTGCCTTTAAAATCGTTAATAGAGCGGAGCAGAGCAGATCGACAAACCCTAGCTTGATAATTTAATCGAGCATGTCGAAGCCTCTGCCGTATTCAATGAAAGATGTTCACTATGATAACGCCAAGTTTCGTCACCGATCTTTCTTCAAGGTTTATAAAACTGATCTTGATCTTCGTTTATTGATAGAATTTTAGTTAATCGAGTTTGATTTAGTTTTTTATTTTTATATTTGGTTGATGATTGATTGAATTTTTTGAATTACGTTATTGGTTAGCTTAATTTTGATTGTATTGTATGATTTCAATCGGTGAATTTTGAATTTGAGTCATTAAATGCCGTGTGGTCCATCGATTGACACAATGGGAGGTAATGGAGTTTATAGATTTATTAGATTTCAGGTTTTTATTTTTTCCGGTATCTAATTTTTATACTGATGAATTATCTATCTAGCGTGCGTTTGTACATGAACTAGAGTTTATAAGTGTTAATTTCAGTTAAAGTGTGAAAAGCTTTTCTCAACAGTCAGTGTCTGCTGCAAAAGTTATTATGAATCAATACTATTAATAACCTTGACATTATCTTTCCAGGAACTTTTGAGCCCCATTTTGGATCTTAATTAGTTGCACCTTCTAAATTTTTTACTAAGATTGGACTAAGAGGTTTTAAGTCTACTGACCTTAATGCTATGGTGTGTTTACAAAAGCTGTTGTTGCTACTTTTAAGCAGGACATGAAGTCAATTGGTCATCAAAAGGCATGAAATAAAGGGCTCAAATTGCAAACAAATCCCCAAAAATATAAAGGATACTTTTAGCTTCCCTTCTGATGTTTTTTTATATATATTTTTTCCCCTTAAGAAGTCACTCATATTGTTTTGATGTATTTGCAAAACTTTAAGGTTGTGTGATATTTAAATCTTTTACCTTAATATGACTCGTATCTTCCTTTTTTTATTTTAAAAAATCTCAGGTGATCACTCAGAGTTTGTTTACCAGTAACTTAAAGCGTGATTGTGTTAGTTGTAGTACGGGAAAGTTTCTCGTGGTGTTAATGATTTTTGGTTTAGCATATCTTATGCTGACACATACAAGTCCTGCCATTTCCATTTCAAATGGAGTAGCAAAAGGTATTACAATTAATGATGAAGATCAGGTCACAGTTGGTAGCACCAGATTTGGAAGATTTTGGAGAAAACCACCAAGGCTTCCTCCACGATTTTCACCAGATGAAAAAGGTAAGAGTAAGAATACAAGTATGGGGTCAGAGTGGATAGATCAACAACGCAAAGTGAAGGAAGCCTTTGTTCATGCATGGTCTGGTTATAAAAAATACGCAATGGGTTATGATGAGCTTATGCCACTGAGTAAGCAGGGAACTGATGGGTTAGGAGGTCTGGGTGCAACTGTTGTTGATGCTCTTGATACTGCAATGATAATGGGTCTTGATGAAGTGGTTTCTGAAGCAGGTTCTTGGATTGAAAAACACCTTTTAGATAGAATTACTCAGAAAGGCCAGGTTAATTTATTTGAAACTACCATACGTCTTCTAGGTGGTCTTTTAAGTGCATATCATTTAAGTGGGGGAGAGCAAGGGATTAATCGGACTAGTATAGGACCAAAACCAACTGTTTATCTAGAAACTGCAAAAAATTTGGCTGACCGTCTCCTATCTGCATTTACTTCCAGTCCAACTTCTATTCCCTATAGTGATGTTGTTCTACGGGATTCTTCAGCACATCCAGCTCCAGGTGGATTGAGTAGTACATCTGAAGTCTCCACATTGCAGCTTGAGTTTAACTATCTCTCTACTGTTTCTGGTGACCCAAAGTATGGCATGGAAGCCATGAAGGTTATGGAACATATTAAAACTCTCCCTAAGGTGGAAGGCCTGGTTCCAATCTATGTAAGGTATAGTCATTCACTTTTAAGATTTATCATTACTAATCACTCCACTGTTTTTATAATTGGATTTTCATTTGTTATTTCTCTCTAGATTTTCTAAACAGTCCTTTTCAGTTTTCCATTGGCATTATTTTAATCATATGTAACTGTGGATCTCTTCTAGAAGTATTATATAGCAGTGTTCAAACTATATTAGATTATAGAATTAGACTAATGTTCAATCTCATGTTTAATGTTTTATCTATTATGAATAACTGTTTACATATCTTTCTTGTGGTGCATGTTATTAGTTAATGAAATTTTTTGTTTATTGATATCAACACTTATGAAATGCAGCCCTCAGTCTGGGGAATTTAGTGGAGAAAATTTTAGACTGGGATCTCGTGGTGACAGCTACTATGAATATCTAATCAAAGTGTGGCTTCAGCAAGGGACCAGTCATAACAGTAATTTCAAATATTTACATGACATGTATGAGGAAGCAATGAAGGGTGTCAGACACCTCCTTGTCCGAAAATCAATCCCAAATGGATTGGTTTTTGTGGGGGAATTGCCCTATGGATCGAGAGGTTCATTCAGTCCAAAAATGGATCACTTGGTAAGTGCTGCTTAGTATATAGTTATTCACCTAGCTGGTTAGTTCTCCTACCTATGCTGTAACCCTTTGAACATTTAAAATTAAAAGAAGATGGCTATAGTTAAATTCTCCGAGAGATGAATAAATTTTGACATCTGCATTGCATCATAGTTTTTTTAAATTATCATACTTTTTTAATTTGAGGAAACAAATTATTTGGTGGTATAGAATCTTTTTTGGTATTTTTTGATTTATGGCATGCATAATTGTTTCCATATTTATACTGAAAAACTATAATATGTATATGATTATTGTTGGCATTTTTGGTAAACATGGTACGTGTCATTGGAATGCATTGTAACCAAGTTTATGCCTCCCTAATTTAAAAACTTCTACTGTCCTCTTCAGGTGTGCTTCTTGCCTGGAACTTTGGCACTTGGTGCTACTAAAGGCATCACAAAGGAAAGGGCTATGAAAGACAATTTGCTTACCTTTGAAGACCTTGAAAATTTGAAGCTTGCAGAAGATCTGGCCAAGACCTGCTTTGAAATGTATTCAGTAACTTCCTCTGGCCTTGCTCCAGAAATTGCTTATTTCCACACAGAGGTTAGTTTTATATGCATAATTTGGTTTGTCGTAATTGTGTTAGGATCTTGTTGATATGCATATGCTTCATGAATCTTTATACCTCTTCGTTTACAACATTTCAAACTGTTACAACTTTGCATTTTCTTTCACTGTTTCTGATATCTTATTCTAAATTAATCAGGAATATCATGAAGGTGGTCTTGATGGTGGGAATAAGAGCTCGGAGTACGTGAATGATATAATAATTAAACATCTGGACCGACATAATCTATTGCGTCCTGAAACTGTTGAATCACTGTTTGTCTTGTATCGTATAACAGGAGATCAAAAGTATGTTTATAAGATTCTTAGGAACTACATTTTCGTGTATTATTCAAATTGATGTTGCAGACACACAAGTTATTGTGTTTGTCTGTGTATAGGAGGGTTTTATTTGAATTACATTTATTTTTTGATCTAACCAAATATAATATACCGCAGATACCGAGAATGGGGTTGGCAGATTTTTGAAGCATTTGAGAAATACACGAAGGTGGATTCTGGTGGATACACTTCTTTAGACGATGTCACTGTACTTCCTCCTCAACGAAGAAACAAGATGGAGACATTTTTCTTGGGTGAAACACTTAAGTATTTGTATTTGCTGTTTGCTGATAGCTCTGTTATACCTTTGGATAAGTTTGTTTTTAACACAGAAGCTCATCCCTTTCCAATTAAAGGCACTGTTTAGTGGGAACGGCATACCCACTGCTGCTGAAGCTTTCATATGCATGCACAAGGTTGAGTGTGTCATACCTGAACACAGACATAACTGGTCTTTTTGGACTCACTGGTGTTTCTTTTACATGGTCGTGTTGTTTATATGACTCTGAAGGCCCCCAGACTATTCAGAATGCAACACATTTCTTTTGTAATGCGCCGGTGACTTGTTTCGCCCTCAAAAAGCCTATGGAAAGAAGTTTTATAGACAGCTGTATCTGCATGGCCCAACAGATATGACGAGACTGTAACATGTAATTTTGTGATAATTCTTTATTGGATGTTTTCATTAATTATACGTGGATGGGTTTTCTCCTCCAAAATATTGAGTTAAAGTACAACCATTAGTATTTTACTTCTCCATTTTTGTAGTATTATTGACAGTTTCAGAGATCTAATTGATCAACTTATCTTGTCAATTTCTTTTTATATCTATATCCTTATACATGACCTAAAAGTTACAAGCTTTCTGCATGTCTACATTATAGGCTTTCAATAATCTTCTGTCACATCATAATCCATGTTCACAGACTTGTTTTGAAGGAGAAACAGATGATCACCATCTCGAATGACGCATGTATCATCTATTTCTGCATTCTCCGCATTGATGACTTTTGTAAATTTGTAGCCTCCGAACTTTTCACCTGCAGTTTTACAAGGATTTGGCATGCAATGGTTAAATGCAAAATAAGGAAACGATGATATGATTAAAGCGGTTTGTTGATCTCTCTTCAAAGTTAGAAAATCCTGTTTGTCTTGGTTTCATTAATTATTCTATGTCTATTGAACTTGAAATTGATTCATTTCCCAAATATTCAGGTTTATCTTCAAGTGTTCTTTTGAAGTCAAAAAGTGCTTACCAGCAATTCTGAGGAGCTCGCCTATTGAATCAGGTAGGACAATTAACTTGGCAGGCCGCTTCTGTGATGTGCTTGTGCTTTCGAATTGCATGTGAATAGTGACTCTCTTTTTGTTTGATTTGTTCACTTCTCTGTCACTGGCAGAGCTAGAAATGCATGAGCCAAAGTGTATGGCTTCTCTTTTCAAGTGAGAATTTAAAAAACTGGGTCCCCCTTGTCTTCTATGTTTGCTTTGACTATTTACGGTGTTATCTGCTATTTCTGGTCCAATGATCTCTACCTTATGTTCATCTGGTGTTCTATTTTCATAACTTAATAAGAGGTCATATATATTTCTGTTTCCTTGCTGTTCTGCTAGAGCTTTTGGTGACCATCCTCTGGCATCGGGTTTATTTACATTTGCTCCTGCTTCCAGCAGTAGTTTTACCATTTCAAAATGCCCCTTTCGAATTGCAGAAAGGAGTTCTGTTTGGCCATCTTCAACTTTTGGATTTACGTCCGTGGCATATACAATGCAGTCTTGACCTTGGTTTGTTTCATTCGTCTCTGTAGCTTCTGATCCCAGGATATTGAAGTCTCTTAAATCCTGCAATGATGGATCTCTGTTTGGATATTCTTGGCATCCAGCATGTAAATTGCTCCCTCCCATCAGTCCTCCATCAATCCATTCGTTGAGGATTAATCCCGGATCTGTAGTTGGGTATTTGAAGCCCATGCTTTCCAGCTGTTTCAGTTTCTGTGCATGTGTACACAAAACATCAACTCTTGTTTGAAATTGAAGTTAAAACCAATAAATTATTATGTGACTCTAGAAGCTTTTCAATATTATACAGACCTCAGAAACATTGTTCATTATAATGCGTCCATCTACAATATTTACTTGGATGGTGTTGATCAGTGAAGTTCTATTCATTCGTAGAATTTGAGAAAGTTCAGTTGTCCTCACTGTGAAGGGCTGTGGCCTGTAACATAAAACTCCAATCTCTCCAAATACTTCTCCTGCAACTGCCTTTCCTAGGACCTGCATAGTTCATATGGAATTGTTAAGTTAGGTTTGTTGTTTGTTTTTCTTTTTACAGTAGTCTGTAAGAAAATATATGAATATTACAACTATACGTACTTGCTCTTGCCCATTGACATAGGATATGAATTCCTGCAACCAATATTTATTACAGAATCAAATTTTAATGTGCTAATTTTGCATCTATTTTGATTTTATAGAAAAATTTATTCTAGAAAACTTAAGTGCACTCACCACTGTTCCTGAGACCAGTATATAAAGATCTGTTGGAGCTTCATTCTGCAGAATAACGTCTTCCTTTGGTGGAAAATACTCGGCATCCATTTCTGAAACCTTTTAAGAAAAGAGTGGACTCAATATTATCTTCTGAAGGTAATATGCACATCAATGCTATAGAACAGGAAGATCAGGTAAATAGGAGCTATATATACATTTATAAGTGTCCATTGATGTATTACCAGTTGAAAAAGGAAATCATGGGAAACCCCTCGGAAGAGGTAGACATTTTGAGTGATGGGAAAGAAGAGATAGTGTGCAATGCTCGAACGAATGGCTTTTGGAAGACCATTCAAGGCTTCTTGCTGCTTGAGTCCTTGAGTTTTAAACCTCAGGCATATGTGTGACAACATTTGGTCCTGTATGTGAGGGGGCAGTTGATTCCGTGTAGCAAATTCTGAAGCAGCTCTGACCGTATCCCTCTGTAACACCCAAATCCAGATTCTTTTCATTAGCAATTTTATGTTAAAAATAGCATCCTTCTCTTCTAGAGATTTAGAACTTAAATCCAAAACTGCCTTAAACTAATAAAGCTCCGATGAACCTCTGCAATTAGGTGCTATACTGAAGAGTTATATTGGTTACACTATTATATCTCATTACTTTTTTTTGCAGCTTCTCTTTAAAACTTTTAGCATGTGGGGTAGGCAAACTATTTTCCCCAAAAAAACTTCTGATTTTTTTTGAAAATAATGGGGTTCTGTTAGCACTACTGTTGAATGTGACTTATTATTTGTTTTGTTTGTTAAATCTACGTTTCTTTTCTTTCCTTTTCATGAAGTCTCTTTGGTGTGAGTTTGATATGTGGAATTTATTTAGCAGGTTAAAAATTTGGAACAAGAGGAACGTAAGTGAAAGATAACATACAAAATTCCTGGTGCGGCTGGTCCAGTGAACCACAAGGTTGGTCATGTTTCCAATGAGGTAGGATGTCAATCCCAAGTTGAATAGCATAAAAAATATATCAAACAGCATCTCCCTGGGGTTCTCGGCATGCAAGTCTCCATAACCAGTTGTTGTCAGAGTTGTGATAGACCAGTACATTGCTGTTACATATCTGTTCCAAAGGCTTTCATCTTTGAAATTGGGGTTCACTGCACCAATCCAGGTTTTCTTTGGATCAGGGTATCTATCTGCAATCAGATAGTTAAAGCATCCAGCACAGTGTACCGCAAACAGTGTTACCTGAAGTCAACAAGAAAGGGAATAGACCCATCATTCAAATGACCGAGAGGAGTGAAGAAGATATATATTATCTTGGAAAAGGAAAAGGAGTTGAAGTTCCTGATGACTTACAGCAATGAGCTTTGTGCACCGCGTCCAGAAGTAGTTGAACCGAATGTCCTTCTCAAGTCTGAATAAAAGCCAACTGGCGTGTAAGTATAGTGATTCTTCCACTATAACAATTAAGAAATTTTTTGGGGAAAAAAATGCAGTTTGGATTAGTTATCAACCTTGCAAAAAGAGAGCTGACTCTTCTGAGACGCCAGAGTCTAAGCATGTTGAGAAGTGTGAGACCAAGTTCACTTCTGTGATTTGTGAAGAGAAGGCTGAGAGACTGAAATGGTGCCGTCGAACAGACATCAAATATAAACCAGGTTGATATGTACCTGTAGTTGGATTTGATCATGTTAAGAAAGCTCAATCTCCATAGAAACCAACGTTATTATCATTTTTATCTTTTACATTTATTTAAATGAAGAAATGTTTGATTAAAAGATGCGAAACTATCAATCACCTGATTGCAATTTTCTTGGGATTGTCAACAAGAAGGTATGATTGGCCATCAAGATATGCAACGAAGAAGGTGAGAATGATATCAATGGCAAAGAAGCCATTTACAATGTTATCCAAAGTGAAAAGGGCATCTTTCTTGTAAGCTAGAAATGCAAACTCGAATGGACAGATCCAAGCTGAGTAAATGACTAGAACAACCAGCCACATCTCCCAGGCCCTGAAATGAGTAGTAGGACATGAGGAGCAGGTATAATACAGAAAGAAATATATGATTAAACTATGAAAAGGATCATCACCTATAATGGGGATTGAAAGGGGAAATTATGTGTTTTCGTAGCTTGGTTGACTGGTTTATTCTAGCTCCAAGGGATGGCAGGAGATCGCTAGAGAGGAAACTGCCATGAGTAACACTTTCCACTTGAAATTCGGCGATACAGAACCGGTTGAAGAAGTTTCTGAAACCAGAAAATGACATGTTTGGTATTTGAATTCCTGAAGTCTATAATAGTGTTAAACTTTGGTGGAGTTTAAGACCCTTGAGAATGACTATATATAAGGAGAGCCTGGGACCGGTGACACAAGGTGAGGTGCCTTTTGATAACCTTTATCTCAAAATTTTCCTGACATGTTTGAGATAATTGTGTGGAAGATTATGCAACTAGCAGCTCATTAAGGAAGGAAATGGAAGTATTAAAAAGGTAAACAGGAAATCTTTCATCCTGTTTGCACAAGAAAAGGAAGCAAGACACTAGAGAAGTAGACGAAGAAACTAGAAACCAGAGGGCAGTGAAAGTGGCAGACATGAATCTTGTACAATGCAGTTGCAGTGATGAATTTCTGAGAGAGAGAAAGAGAAGACTGAATAAAGATGAAAAATGACAATGGTGGTGTAATGGTGCTTCTGGTGGGAGCTCCATCATCAACGCATGTGGAGATGTGGGATGATATAGAGAGAAGGGTTTTAGTTTGCTTGGACAAATTTGAGTGAAAATGTGTTGTGGTGTTCTTTTAAATTTCCTGAAATGGACCAAACATCCCATAATCTAGTAGGTTTAGAAAGGAGTTTTCATTCATGGATGCCACGTGGACCAATTGCACCTTTGTTTAGAGGTATGACACTTTTCTTTTCTTATTATTATTATTATTATTTTATCCTTTTATCATGAAAGTGTTAAACCTTCCCAACTAAACAACAAACTCAATTTTAAGTCATCCTCTCTTTCTCTATTCACAGTTAGTGAGAGCCAAGCTTTGTTTTTTATGCAACGCAATTAGAACCATAAGTGTGAAATGGATTCCCGCCATATATCCATCTAACTCTCTCTTTCCATATGATTAAGCCAATGCTTTTTTCTTTTTAATTTCACGGACTTATCTCTGATGGACCGATTAGCTTACTTATCCTTTGCCAAAATCTATCCAAATATTAGACTTTACTTGGTTCTGATAAGCTTTTCTTCCTTGTAGAAGGTAAAAGATATGATTAAACCATTAATACAGTTTTTATAATCAAGGTTTTATGTGAATAGGGTAGCCCAGAAAAGCTCTCATTTAATTTACACGTGATCAACTTGGGAGTTGGGACCCAAGATTGTGAGGTCCCTTGAGGATTCTTTCCGTCTGAGTTATGGATTGGCTGCTTTAGCCCACTTGCATAATTTTTTACAGATCGCAGCAAAATGAATTTGAGAGGACATCATCTTGATTATACATTCCTTTGTCTTTGATTGTAACTGCATATAAGATATGGGATTCGATTGTCTGCCATTTGATAGTTTCAAATTCATTGAATTGCTCCATTTATTTTTAACAGTGAAAATGGTGGCAAGAAAACATAAACAGATATTTGCATGATGAGCACATGTAGAGATGACCCACACAGACGATTAGGCAGAACAGTGTTCAGATATTTGTGAACTGTTTGTGTTTCTGTCATTCAATTAAGAGGTTTGTTTTGAGAGTTGGGTTTGGTCGGCTAAACTCTAGTGCTCATGACTTGTTCTGGGATTTGGGTTTGATAGTGTCTTCTCTTCTCATGAGGCTCGTGACCAATCCTACACTCTTGGAAACCTGAAGTGGACAAAACCTACTCATCTCTCTCTTCTACCACTACTATCACCCACACCCATATGCCAAAAAGTTTCTAAATAAAATATTATAATCAAGTCAAACTCAAACCCATCTTCTTATTTCATGAGTATTCCACAACTCACCAAGAAACTAACTAAAGTAAGAGATGCATGGTGGAGGCTTTGCATTGATTGCGTCTTCCTATTGTATTATCTCTAATATGAAATGGTGTTTGATAAAGTAATCAAATAATACAAATTGGAAATAGAAAAGAAATGCTCGGTTATCTAATAACTTTTTTGACAATGTGAAAAGAATTGGCAATAGAATAATAGAGAGTAACCCAAAGGGTTGGTCTGACGATCAAAGAGATTTGTTCATTTTATTGACTTATCGTCTCGAACCTTTGAATCATTTACCATATTGTGATTTACCTGGTTTACCTGACCTTTTGGGTTTATAGAGTGTTAAAAGGATTCCGATAGATTAGTTGAGGTACGTGCAAATTAATCCGGATACTTTCCTTTTTGTTAAGTACGAAGATAAAATGGGGAAAGTAGCTTTCAATTAAATTGATGGTGATAAATCTTGCTTTAAAGGGGAGCATCAAATTTCCTGTGATCACTAAACACCAATTTAATTCAACTGTTTCTCACGGCCTCTGTGTGTAGACAATTTCATGCCACATATAATAATGTTTATTAAGTGTAAGATTAAAAGAAAATTAAAAAAAATAAAATAAAAAGAGAAAGATGAGTATGAGAATTCCCGTGATGGTTTGAAATTCCACGGCCGAATCCATTAAAAGTTTATAACCATAGAGCAGTGGTCCTGTAAAATTTCATGGACCTCAGTTTCTTAGAAAAAATCCCCTCCGTGGTCCTTCCTTCATTAATTAACCAAATTCAAACCTGAATTTACATTCTATTTATTTATTTATTTGGTCCCTCGTATTAAGATTGCAATATGGGGGGCTATTTTTTATTTTTGGTAATATGTTTTAAATAATAATGGTAGGTTTTATAAAAAATTTATGTTAGGTTTAGAGAGCTATCAGCATAATAATCAAATCCAGTGTATAGTATAAAGCATGGAATCTTGGGCATAATTGCTTGAAAGTGATCGAGCAGGTTCCAATGATGATAAAGAAGAAGCATATAAATTATACATTTCAAAATGATATTGGAGTTGTTTAATTTAGTCAAAGAATATATAT
>WYDK02000068.1:1035751-1054861 GCA_009867345.2 Toxicodendron radicans
ATATTTGACAATGTGGGACTCTCTGCCTGGATATAAATCAAAAAAGTAAAAAATGAACGTGAGCTTTAAAAGTCTATAAAGTTCAAAGTGTCATCAACGACAGAAAATTTGATGGCACTCTCGCATGGCCAAGCAAGTCTTTAAGTAACTGAAAGATAATACAAAACAGCAGATAATAAAACTTCCCTCCACATAGTACATTCAGCAAAACATTCTCGTTATCCATTAATTAAAAACAACACACATCGAAAAAACTATTGGCTTCATGATATACATTATTCTCTAGTATATTTCTTGCAGAAAGGTCATGCATTGGCCGACATTATATATATATGTTAAGATCCCACATTGGAAGGGAAATGGGTGGGTATGTGGGTTATAAAGGCTTGGGCACCCTCCCTTGGCAAACCGGTTTTCCAAGGTGAATTCTACCCATGCCCAATAAGACCCATTGCCGAGCCCAATTATTTAAGATATTGAAGTGGGTTCCTATCAATTGGTATCAAAGCGAGCTATGGTCCTGCACCTACATGGCCACATCTGCGTGGCAGGCTAACCCGTGGCAGGCTAACCTTGGACCCGGGCTGCTACCCCGAGGAAGGACATGGAGGCCCGAGGTAAGGGGATCACCGAAGTCACCCAAGGGGTAAAGAGGCCGACGGTGGTAAAGAGGCCGACGTGGACGTCGGTTGCGGAAGCGTGGTGGTATGTTAGGATCCCACATTGGAAGGGAAATGGGTGGGCATGTGGGTTATAAAGGCTTGGGCACCCTCTCTTGGCAAACCGGTTTTCCAAGGTGAGTTCTACCCAAATCTAATAAGACCTACCCAGCCCAATTATTTAAGATATTGAAGTGGATTCCTATCACTACATAAGTTCAACAATACTAAAAACTACTTGCACAAACATTAGATAATATTCTTCACTTCAAAACCAAGCTCTTTACTACTTGACATTTCTTAAAGCCATACACATCCACACCTAACTGGTCCATTAGGTGATTCACTGGTTTTACACCGTTCATAATTGCCTTCTGAAAACCTAATGGCTTTTTGTTTTGTAATCCAGACAACTGTTTTTACTGTAAACAAGGATAAAACTCATGGAAACACATTTCAAAACTTACGGATGTTTTAATAATAATTAACAGATACAAATCCTAAAAGCTCTTTTTAAAACTGAAAATAACAAAATTAGACTAGAGCTTCAGATGATATGAACTCAGACAGCATGATAATGCAGTGTTGTAACACAACTAACCAGAAATACATAGGAGATCCAACCTCTACACATATAGTATATGCATACTCCAGTTAAAAAACTATATATATTTTTCTTTCCCTTGATTTTTCACTTAATTTTTCCCCTGGCAACAATAATAATTTCATTTAAAAAAGGGTAATGGCCTGTACATGTCACAACCAAGATGCTTGATATGAGAAACAAAACCGAAAAATCAACCCTACTGAAAACATTTGATAACCTACTCACAGTCAGGGGGTGGGAGGGGGATATAGAGCAGCAACAGCATTGGGAATGCAGAACTTAGGTTATTTAAGATACTCTCAAGTGCCTCAATGTATGCAACAGATCCAAATGCAATACAGAGGAACACCCAAAATCATGGAAAATGGCAAGAATGAACAAATTAGGAAATTAAAGATTGCCAACCAATCTGTTAAAAATCTTCTGGGATATAATTCCGTTTGGTAATAATAAAAGGCATTGGATATGATTTTAGAGAGTCAAATTTTGCTTCCCTTTCAACAATGCTAAACTGTTTAGCTATTTCATATCAAAGTACCATAAGCATCGGCCACCTAACCTCAAAGGAAAATTTGAAGTTTAAAATTAATTCCATGAAGCACATTACTACATTCGATAATGAAAATACACAGAAAGAAAGGGACAGATGTGAATGCACATTAGTAGAATCCAAGGGCAAGCAAAATTCCTACAAGCATTCATTACTACAAAAGGCACTTCAAATCACCAAACCATTAGGAAACCTTTTCTCAAGCAAGTCCAACTTTCAAGCTTCATCATTTGGAACTGCTGAATACGGGCTGAGCAAAATATGTGATCACATATTTAAACTAATACAGCTTATTCAAATTTATAGCATCTACCCTATGTTTATGAACTTGGCATCATGTATCACATATTGACGAGGTAATGGCATAATGCACTATATGAAGGACACATTACCTCTAATTTAGTGACATACATAAAGTTTAACTAACTAATTTTGGTGATATCGAAAACCGATTTACACAATACAATGTTAGTCATAGAAAGAATTTCTGGAGTGATGCAAAAGCCAATCCCAAACAACTTAAGAAGACTAAAAGCTAAAATTACAACCTACAGAATCACAATAATCCCATACCTCACAAAACCATTGTTGTCAATATCCGCAGCAAGAAACTCAGCCACAGTCATGTCGTGACCAAGCACCCACTTTGCCATCCTCCTGTGCCGTTTATCTACTCTCGCCTCAGCCAAATATAAAAAGGCTCGAGCAACTGCAAGTGTTGATACAAGCAACCAAAAGGAAGCAAAAATTCGACCCACCAATGACCGGAAAGCCCTGTCACCATAGCCTACTGTGGTAACCGACATAACCGATAGATAAAATGAATCTAACCAGCCTAGCTTCTCAACAAAATGCATAACACCAACCCCAACCCCAATACAAAGAACCACAACACCTAATGCCAGTGCCACCTTCATTCTTATCCTCATCCTCCCTTTCTTCACATCAACAATATATGAACCCTGAGCCTCCTTATCATCAGCACGCTTCATAGTTTTCAGCAAATTACTCTCTTGCAAATCAAGCACATAAGTAACCATCCCAGAAAGCAGAATATCAACAAAACCAAATCCAACCAACACAAACAATATAGAAAACAACTTAGTTGTCACACTATTAGGGGTAATATCTCCATACCCAATTGTGCACATTGTCACAATACAAAAATACAAAGCATCAACAACGGGGTGAGTCTCATTAGCTGAAAAATCATCCCTATTAAACCAATAAATAATCACACCTAATGACAAATATAACACCAAAAGCACAAAAGCCTGTCTAACAATAGATTGAGAACCAAACTGAGGCTTAGCCACAGGTTGCTGCTGTAATTCATTGATGACAGCCATAGCAGGAGCAGTCTTCGACCTATGAAGATTACTCTTTGTTCTTTTAGTGAAAGGTTCAAGCAACCAAGGATGTGAAGACTCTAGAACTGTTTGTTTTTTCGGCGATTCAAAAGGACTTACCATTGAATGAGAAGTGGATCCCCTGGGTGATGAGAAAGAGAGAGTTAAGGCATCCACAGTGGAGGAAGATGATTCCATAGGAGAAGAAGGTCCAAAGATGAGAATATCTTTGAATTCAGATGGGGTTAAAGGCATTGGAACAGAGATTTCTCCATCTTCGGGAAGTGGAAGAAGAGGAGGTGGAGGAATCGGTTTCCTTCTCGGACTTAAATAAGACATAAGAGGCTCTTTTTCCATCTGGGTTCGCCAGAAAACCGCTTATGGTGTCATCAAGAAACTGCTTTGGATGAAAATTAATGGGAAAAGTGAGACAAAGATGAAGTTATAAAAAAACAAAAAAGAAACTAAAGAAAGTATCTTTCAGTATGAAATAATGAAATGGAGTGAAGCACTTAAAAGGATGACACAGTGAAGTATGTGAATATCCATGGATATACAAACATATATGAAGAAACGTGGTGAAAAGTTTGATTCGGTCTTCGAGTTTGGGGAAGCAAAAGCCTAGTAAAGCGCAAGTAGTTAATTCTGTAGACTGTATCACGTTGGAAGTTGTACTAAACGACACCGTTTTCTGTTTCTTTTACTTAATGAGTTTTCTACAAACACGCGCTTGTAGTTCGCGCGTGAAATCGAAGACATCCACTAAAATCATTTTCACCTTCACTTTGGAAAACTTATGCTTAAACCCACATATTTTTAATATTTACATCATATGGATACATCTAAAAAAAAGTGATATTTATAACCCTATTATTAATATTTGTAACTCAAAATATAATTTGTTTGAATATCGAAGTTGATAATTCTCTCAAAAACCATACTCAATCTCGATAATATAAACTCAAACATATTTATTATAAAAACATAATCTCCGTAATGAGAGGTAATCATAATCGTGAGAACATGCATAACCTTAAATGCTAATTGTGTCGTGATCACATATGACTCCCATAATGAGCCGGACCTCTGACAACATTCTAGTGGAACTGACAACAATGGCTCAAGGTGGTTAGATGGTGGTGATTGGAGATGGTTGAAGCGGCCACCGTGTTGAGTGATAAGGGTGTTTAGTTTGTTGAAGAAATGTGTGTTTGTATTTTATTAATGTAAATGGAACACATTTTTGTTTGAGTTTACGTTTATGAAATACAAAAATATTATATGGAAGAAATTTTTAAAGAGAATTTGTATATTTTAAATATGTATCGACCTCATACCAATAAAGTTTATCCAATTTATTAATAAATGAAAGTTTATATATTAAACTTGAACCCAAAAAGGTATTCATTTGTTATTTTCCTAGAATTCAGGAGGAATTAAGGATATAAGTTTTTGAAGTAAAGGATTTTAATGGTCGATATTAAAAACAGGGTGCAAATGTCATTTTATTGAAATATTTCAGTATAAGTGTTAGATTTTAGAACTTATAGGTGAAAATTAAATTGAGAATTGCATAGGTTCATTTAGATGAGGCATCAGCAACCATGGATTTTTATAAAAAAATAAATATAAATAAAATATTCCTGTTTCGGCTGTAACACAAGATACTCTAAATAAAGTCATTCAACTGTCTATTTCTCAATCAAATCTCATACAATCAACTGAAACGCTTATGCCCCATAAATTAACTCATAAGCTCACCTCACTTTTTCTTAACAAAGTTTAGAATTCATCACTAGAAAGTTAAAAATCAACAGTACATAGATATATAAAAGTCTCAATTATGAATTTGGATGAAGAAGGATGAAGCACGCAATGACGGGGCGAGAAATCAGGTTGAGAATGGCACAAAGGTAACCCTGATTATACAAGCAACATAAAAATATTTTATTACACAAGGTATAGGGCCAAGATTGCATTAGAGCTAATCATCATCTTCCAAAACACTCCGGCGCCTGTGGATCTGAAATATCGGAGCATGTCAAGGCAAAAAATGAGGAAAAGATCATGAACAAAGAAAAAAAAATACAAGCATTTAGAGACAGTGGTAAATTGTTAGGTGACTTACAGTGACTTTGGTCTGTTTGCTGGTTTGGGTGTTAATTTGTTCCAGTAATGATATCAGCCTCTCTTCAGAAACCTACATACGAAACATCAGCCAAGTATGACTATGCTTGATAGTAATATTTTCTTGAATTAGTGCTAGGTACCCAACAACTAGCTTGGTTTCACTTCAATAATGGGGACTGAGACACAATAAATTTCCACCATACCTTATCAACTATTTGGCCCATTTGAGCAGCTCTTAGCAAAATATCCTCAACTCCCCTTGCTTTCTCAGGTTTCACCAAAGCAATTCGAGAAACTGTGCAAATAGTATATTAGCATAGGAAACATATGATGCCAACTATCTATGAGATAAAAATATAAATAAAATCAATAAATTAACAGTATAAAGAGTTTATTTTAACAAATTGCTAGGCCAATAATCTTTGCCTGCTGCTGAAATGCTAACCCTTTATCCGTTCTACTAAGAACTATACTGTTTACTAGATCAGAGTTTCCATTAAACTGCACATCTCACACAAAAAGACTGAGCAATTTGATTACTATAATTGGTGTTCAACCTCCAACACGAACACCCATAACTTTCTCAAACCTTCTATTTGCCAATCTATGCGATAATTATACATAATTCTCCCAATGAATATAGATGGGAAAAATAAATATTTTACTGTCAAAAGGTCAAGTATCAAACTTACGTCTTTCACGTGCTTCGGATGACAAAATCTGACTAAGCATCAATTGCCTTTGCTCATCTGCCTCCCTAAGATAATCGCTCAAATCTCAGGATCAACAAAGGATATTCAAAAACTAAAATGAAATAATAACAAGGTAAAATCCTATAAATGCAAAGAATAAGTTTGCCATGATGTAACACACAGATTCAAAAACACACCTCTGGGCCTCTTCTTGTGCTTTCTGCTGCTCATTGTTTTGCTGACTACCCTGTATAATAAATACACTTGATCAGTACCATTCTCACATAAAAGGCAATATAAGGCAATATAAATTTCAGTGAGATGTTGAGAAATTTAGAAAGAGGTGATCAATTACCGTGCCACGTTGAGCCATGAGCTCTTGCATTCTTCTTTGTCTGATTGCTTCTAATTCAGGATCAGCCTAACAACAAGTAAGGGGCAAATTCAATCTCCAGTAAATACAGCTAAATCCAGAGAGAGAGAGACAGGTAGAGGAAATATCAAATTAATGTTTTCCTTTTAGAAACATAGTCTATATGGCTTCATTAAACTAGAAGTAAAAAAAGAGGAAAATCAATTACTCTAAATACCGAAGTTTTTCTGGTATGGCCACAGATCTAGACCCAACTCAGCTTAAACTATTATAGAAATAATACCCATAACAGAATCGCATTGATGGCCAAAAGATATCTCCCTAGTATGAATATCATCCAAATGTAGACCACTCATTCAACAGACATAAAGGTAACACAAGCATGATAAATCAACGTAGCTGCTTAAACAAATAAGGAATAGTCTTTGGAGTATCTCTCGGATAGACTCTCTTCAGGATCATTGCCAATCAGTGAGTTCCCAACATCAAAAGTTTATAAGCCGAAACTGATTCCGACATAATTCATCATCTAATTAAATAATATAATAAATACATTATGTTGCCAGCCGTAAAATCTCTTGTAAAGTTTTTAAGCTAATTAAGAAAGATTAAATGATCTGTCTACTGGAAAACAACCAAAGGCAACTCCTAAGGTAATGTAATCAAAATGCAAACAACAAATTTAGACATGTACTAGGAAAAACACCTTCTAAATAACCCACTTCAGAATTTTCTAGCATTCCCAATAATAATAATAAAAACTTATGCAATGTGATTAGTGAAAGCAGTATTCATAAACTTCTCCTGGAAAAATTAAAATCTACTCAAGACAAGTTTGCTTCCAGCGTAATTTTGTATATCATATCATATCTCAAAAATAATATTAATAATCACCACAAATTTATATCTTGAGAATTACTTAACGAACCAAGGTAAGGTTTAGCCTAAACTAAAACTAGCTCAGTGTTTCAATTATGAACATTCAACTGACAAAAAAGCAAACAGAAAAAGAAAATAAATCTGGTTCAATTAAAGTTCCGATTTCCAATAAATAATTTACAAGCATGAAATAATAAAACCCTAGCTGGTGTTTGGATTGACAAGAAGAGAAAAACACGTACCATATTGATGGGATTGATGAACAAACGCGGCCTTGCTGTGTATTTGGGGCTGTTTTGGGACGCGATCTCTTCTCTCCTTCTCTGTTAAATACGATTGTTTGGATACACGGCTTAGCGTTTTTCAAACGCCACTCTCCTTACTTTTGTCGAGCAAGACTTTATATATATATATATATATATATATATATATGCCAATTTGCAATTAATGAGATAAAAAATTCATCAAAAATTAATTATGAATTGATATATGGCGATTTTGAGAAAAAATTTATGAAATTGATATTTTCAAACGCGACTCTCCTTCCTTTTGTTAAGTAAGACTTTTTTTTTTCTCCTTATATATATATATATATATATGCTAATATTAGTTATACAACCCAAATTCATAAATTTTTTCTCTCAATTGTGATAGGATAGCTTAGAATTGGTCAGACGAAAAATTCATCAGAAACCAATTATAAGTTGATATGTTGTGATTGTGAGGAAAAATTTATGAAATTAGATTATGTCGCGATTTTTTGCATCATATTTTTTAAGAAATACAAACACCTCAATAAGTATCATTACTACCTGTTTGGAGTATATGTTTCATGTGTGTGAGATAATAAGAAAGTCTTTAACCGAGAAAAACCTCAAAAGTTGGACGTGTAAGGATCGATTATCATAATTTTTCACCTGCATGACTCGTGGACGGAGGTGCTATTATATGTATAAATATCTTATATAAATTTCTCAAAAATAAAAGGACATTAAATTAATTAAAATTAATCAAATATCGGGCCGGGTCGTGGTGTCTCAGTTCCGGCCCACCGGCCCTAGGACAAGTGACAGTCCAAGAAGCCCATTTAAGTCTGTGCCAACGGCCCCAATTCTGTCTAACAAATCAAGGTGGTTCCCTCGGTTCACGTGCCCCTCGTTTTTTGTTCATTTAGCGAGTTACCGAACCAAAAATGAAATAAATAAATAAATAAGAATTAATTACGTACTTAAAGTCGTCTTAAATCCATGCAACTTGAGCTTAGCTTACTTTTTGACCTTTTGGATTTGGATCCAAACAAAATCTAGATCTGCATCACCCATCACCCAAGATAAGATAACCATAGACGGACCCACGTTATAACCGATCAACGGCTAGATGAGTTTCCAAATCGGATCTCAAAATGCACATTACCACAGTGAATCAGAAGAAAGATTATGATTAGATACAGTACGACTCAGTGACTCACACTCACTCCTCTCACTCGAGACGAGAGTCAAAAGCTCCAAATCCAAGACAAACAACTGAAGCCAAACCAAAGTGAAACCAAGGTACTTAGAGATCAAGAAACTCCAAGTTCCGAACCAAATGGGTTTCACCATGGGCTTGAATTTGGTTCTTCTTCTAGCCATGGTGGCCACCAACATCCTCTCTCTCTACCACCTCTCCTCTACAACACTCCTCTCTCCAAAGCCCCCTACACCTCAGCAAGTCCCTGACCATCTTCTCCATCAACTCCAAACCATACGGGCCACTATTAACCACCTCACGCGCCACCAACCTCCTTCGACCATCACCACCACCTCGACCTCCGCCTCTACCATTCCCCAAGATCTCCTTCTCTACTCTCGCCTCTCACCCATTGCCTCCTCGTGTCACAATCACCCTGACCTTCTTCACCAGTACATGAACTACACTCCCTTCACTTTGTGCCCGCTTGACACTCAGCTTCAAGAGACTCTTATTCTTCACGGCTGCCACCCGCTGCCTCGCCGCCGGTGTTTCTCGAGGACCCCACCTAAACCCTCCTCTTCTTTGACGCTAAACCCTTTTGGTTCTCTTCTTGACTCTAATGTTATTTGGACTAATTACAACTGTAAAAGCTTCTCTTGTCTTGCGAAACAAAATCCCAATCTTGGGTTTGATCCCGCTAGTGAAAAAGCCTCATCTTTTTTAAATTTCAAGACTGAACTGGATCTCCCAGTTCCACAGTTGTTTCAGATAGCTAAAGCTGCAAATTTTGTTATAAGACTTGGGGTTGATGTAGGTGGTGCGACTGGTTCTTTTGCAGCAAGAATGAAGCTTTATAATGTGACTGTGCTTACTACAACTATGAATCTCGGTGCACCTTATAGTGAGGCGGTGGCTTTAAGAGGGCTCGTGCCACTGCACGTGCCGTTGCAGCAACGGTTGCCGGTTTTTGATGGGGTGGTGGATCTTGTGAGATGTGGGCACGCTGTGAATAGGTGGATACCTGTGACAATGATGGAGTTTTTGTTTTATGATGTTGATAGAGTGTTGAGGGCTGGAGGGTACTTGTGGTTTGATCGGTTTTTTAGTAAAGAGTTGGATCTTGAGAAGGTTTATGGACCGTTGATTGGGAAATTGGGGTACAAGAAGGTGAAGTGGGCAACTGCTACTAAGAATGCCAAGAGTGGGGATGTTTACTTGACTGCTCTTTTGCAAAAGCCTGTTTCAAAATGACAATCAAGCATTGGAATTTGAGGTACATTTCCTCATCTAATGGCTACCTATTTTTGTGTTTGAGTTTTTGCTTTTAATATCATACAATTTTCTAGCTAATTGATGAATATATTGATGCTTATGAACTGGATCTGCATTTTTTGAACTTTTCTGGAGAATTAGTTTCATTAGCATTAGAAATTTGTCAATGGATGTTACAATTCTTTCCTATTTCGTTTTTTTCAGTGGTTAGTTGTGTTTTGGGATGAAAATGATTAAACTGATTGCCCATGTCATGTTCTGTTTGTTGAATGAACTGTTATCTGTGAATTTAATGCCCTGCCCTTCATCAACGAAACTTAGATTTTTGTTTATCTGGATTGTGCTGTGGCAAGGGTATTTCAGCAGATCAGGACTTGGATTAGTCCCACATTTTTAGACCAAGAGGCTGCACTATCATTTTCATTGAATTTCTTCTCTTTTTACCTGGATCAATGACTTAATAGAGGAATTTGAGGACCTATGTATGATTGAACCTTGTTTTGATTGTGTGCAGTGTGAGTGAAATCTTCCATTGTCCCAAAATTCCGTGAAAACCTATGTCCTGTAGCAAATTACTGATTTTATCTAATTTTATGTCATCCATTGGAATAGATCTTCCTCTACTTGAACTTTCTTTGATCTAACTTTTACGTCATCCATTTGGATGCATCTTCCCTTACAATCAACTTCCAAATTTCCAAGCACAAATTGTACTTCTGAATACATTTAGCTGAGCTGCCTGAGTTGTTGACTGTTTAAACAATCTTTATTTTGGTAAAACTTCATTTAAAACCTTCCAGATAAGTTTGTGTTTCAACATCGTAATAACTGGTGGTGCTTCTATTCAAGTTTTAGACAACATTAATATGGTTGTTGTCCAACCTCGGGTATAACAGGCTTGGCAACTCTAGTAGGGGATTGTGATAAAGCAGTGCCCTACATCAAATTGGTGGGGATTAGAGGTGTAACTGCATCTTCACTTCACAATATGTTTCTATTTTGTGGCCAAAAAACTTCATGAATGAATCCAACCGTGGCATAGTGAAAATAGTGAACTTCGGACAACCCTTACACTATCTAAACTTTGTGCCACATTCAAATATGCAAATTTCTGAACCTTATTCTTAGTTAATATAATATTCACAGCTTTCATGTATATTATTCCATTTCCTCTTTTCTCTTAGATCTAATCCTCTTGGATTTTTTAGGAATGACAAACACACCTTATGTTGGGAAGAACAAAAACTAACAATGCAAAATAAATTTCTTTAACCTCTGTGTAATCAAAATGAGATTATATACTAATCAACAAGACACAATTATTATGATCAATAGCTACCAAAGCAAAGAATGTAAACAAGATAAAAAAATCATCCTCAAATCAAGAAACTAACTTTACGTGGAAAACCAAATGGGAAAAGCTAGAGTGATCTTAGTCTGAGATCAAAATATTTGATGATAATAGTGTGTACAAGCTAGAGCTGGTAGTGGGCCGACCCACCTTAAAAGTAGCCTTGCATTGGTTGGCGTGGTGGGCAGTATCGGGGCCTTTAAAAAAGGCATGCGGGCCGGCATGACATGACCCACTAAAAAAAGTAAAAAAGAAAAAAAGAAATTAGCCGCTAACATATATTTCACATTTTTTAAAAGTGAAATTTACAAATTATTTAACCATTGATCATTTGATTGAAATTATGATTCAAATATCCATTACCCCCTATGGGTAACGACTAGTTTAAAATAATCGTTACCCCCTTAAAGTCTAAACTAACCGTTACCCCCCTGTGCAGAGGGGTAACAATTATTTAAAATAGTTGTTACCTCTTGCACAGAAGGGTAACGACTATTTTAAATAATAGTCGTAATTAACCACTAAATTTTTTTTTTATACTTTTTTAGCTAGTTGTGTTGCTCGTGAGCCTTTTTTTAAGGCCCTAGCACAGCCCGCATTATTGTGGCCTTGGCATGACACAAAATTTTTCGTGTCGGGCTACTTTTAAGCACGATCCACCGCAAACTCTACTTACTAGGTACAAAAACTTATCTTTTGTTAAGTTCCATCTTTATTGGTGATGATTTTTTATTAAGAAACAAGAGCTTTTGCTTATTCTTTTGATTGGTGAGTGACACGACCCATCCCGACCTTCCCTATCCCATAGGCTCCAGGCGCACCCATAAGACTTAGGTGACCGAGACGTGTCATGTTAGAAATCCGTAAACTTGTATTTCTGAAATAAACATCATAAAATCTTTTCTCATTTCATTCATAAAAAAATACATATAATATTTTCTTACAAAACCCAATGAAAATATATGGTATCAGGTTTTCCATAACTTCTATAATCCCAAAAAAAAACATGAAGTAGTACATGATGGAGAAATATAAACTTTGCAGCAGAAAAATAAAACACAACTAGTACACACATGATGAAATGAAGTCGTGTGGCCCAACCTTGAGTGGGATCACTCCTCAACATGATCTTCTTGACCTGAGATGGTTATCTCATGTCCATCTCTCATGTTCAATACCCAACATGAGAGATTATTATCTCAATACCTGGTGGACGTCTCATGTATAGGCATAATTGGGAAAAATCTCTCAACACCCGACAAAATCTATCATCGTGTGGGCAGAGCCTAATGAAAACTATCTCAATACTTGGTGAATACTCTCAACGCTCAGATAGAGCACCATATATCTCAATACGCATGCGCAAAGCCAATAACAGAATATGAGGGGATGGGTACTACGTAGGGTGGTTTGAAACCCACTATCATCGTATACATGTTCTCCAAACATCATCTTCCATACATCTCATACCTTTATTCATAATGAAAACATATATCATAACCTTAAAATATCACATGCATCTTAGTACATAAATGCAAGTTTTCCAAACATGATTTCATAATGACAATTTAACCCAATTTTTGCACCATGATTCAATCTTGCCCAAAACGCATCAAAAGTTCAATTTTTTTAATGTCAATCAACAAATTTCAACAATAATTTGTATTAAAACTCATTTCCATAGAAAAATCAAAAGATTTAAGCAAGTAGAACATTAATAATGTTTGATAGAACAATTGGAATAACTTTTTAAAAAATAAAAAAAAACTAGGGTTTAAGATATTCTTCCACTCACAACATGTGAAACTCGCCCTAAATAATGAAAGTCTTCAAGAAAATTGGTTCTCCTTCTCCTAATTTATCCAATTTTTGAAGAAATTAGCTTTAAGCCCAACCCGACAAAATCTATCATCGTGCGGGCAGAGCCTAATGAAAACTATCTCAATACTTGGTGAATACTCTCAACGCTCAGATAGAGCACCATATATCTCAATACGCATGCGCAAAGCCAATAACAGAATATGAGGGGATGGGTACTACGTAGGGTGGTTTGAAACCCACTATCATCGTATACATGTTCTCCAAACATCATCTTCCATACATCTCATACCTTTATTCATAATGAAAACATATATCATAACCTTAAAATATCACATGCATCTTAGTACATAAATGCAAGTTTTCCAAACATGATTTCATAATGACAATTTAACCCAATTTTTGCACCATGATTCAATCTTGCCCAAAACGCATCAAAAGTTCAATTTTTTTAATGTCAATCAACAAATTTCAACAATAATTTGTATTAAAACTCATTTCCATAGAAAAATCAAAAGATTTAAGCAAGTAGAACATTAATAATGTTTGATAGAACAATTGGAATAACTTTTTAAAAAATAAAAAAAAACTAGGGTTTAAGATATTTTTCCACTCACAACATGTGAAACTCGCCCTAAATAATGAAAGCCCTCAAGAAAATTGGTTCTCCTTCTCCTAATTTATCCAATTTTTGAAGAAATTAGCTTTAAGCCCCAAGTTAAGAAAATAAGGAAAAATGATGAAAATTTACCTAATTAGAGGTTTACCCACAGAAACTGCACGCCAAAAATCGTTTTCAAACAATTTTCTGGTCAAATCTACCATTTTCTTCCTTCTTCTTTCTCTTTTTTTTTTCTTTTCCTTTTTTTTTTCTTTTTCCTCCTCCTAGCCAAATAAAAATGGATTTAAATTTGGTGCATGACAAATGTCAATTTGCCCCCTTGACTGGCAAATATCAATGTTCCCCCTAACATCATTATGAAGTAACCACCTGACAGATATCATTTTGTCCTTGAATTATCGCCCAGTTTTCATACAATCCCATAGTATTGAATCTTTGCACTTAACCAACAATGGGTTGGTCGAGTGGTAAAGGCTTAGGGTCAAAGGGTCTCTCCCTGTAGTCTCAGGTTCGAATCATAAGAATGGTTACTAATATTGTTGGCCACGGATCGCAGGGTTTACCCTGTTTCGGAAGCCTTGTTTGGGGTCGGGGGACTAGTCGAGGTACGCTTAAGCTGACCCAGACACCCTCTGATAACAAAAAAAAAAAAAAAAAAATCCTTTGCACTTACACCCCAAAATAACTCTTGAAACTTGCAGTGCAGTCTAAATTTCAGAGAGCTAACTACCGTGGCAACAAAAAAAGTCTACCAAGGCAAAATGATTCTCGGCTTGAAAATCGTCAAATTTTAATGTAGTCCAAAAGTAGTAGTTCTTTTCACTTAGACCCCCAAAACTTCTAAAAACTTGCAGTTTACCCCCTTTTTCTAGAAAGCTCATTTACCAAAAGCCTCCCTTTCTCCTTTTTTCACTCACTAACACCCATTCCAAGCAACACCTCAACTTTGCTCTTACTACCATCATAGAAAATCATCCTTTTCCAACTGTAACCACAATTATTCACACAAAACATCAAACATAAACTTGGTAACTCAAGTGTTTAAATTTCTTTACACTTCCACTGTAGCAAAACAATTTAAAAATGCATATCTCATACAATAACCATTTCATACTTCAAGTTAGCCAAAACAAAATCATGCAAGATATGAACAACAAAACATATAAAATGCTCTCAAGGATTTCCTTCTCGCAAGCAACAATCCACAACTCAAATCATTCACATATAATATTATACATAACACACTAGATCTTTTCTTCCTCGACATGCAAGAAATTCAAGGCATGACAATATACATTGCTCTTTCAAAATGTCTTTCCTATCACAACCAAAGCAAAACGCAACTACATTTTCAACCCAAGAACCATTTGCCGCGGAAGACTTTTTGTGCTATCGCGGCAATGGGCTCTTTAGAATTTGGACTGCATTGCAAGTTTTAAAAGTTACTTTGGGGGTGTAAGTGCAAATATTCAATATTATGGGATTGTACAAAAACTAGACAATAATTTGGGGGTAAAATGATATTTGTCAAGTGGTTACTTCATAGTGAGGTTAGGGGAAAAAATGATATTTGTCAATTGAGGGGGCAAATAATATTTGCCATACGCCCAACTTAAATCCATTTTTAGTTGGCTCGGAGGATGAAAAAGAAAAGAAGAAGAAAGGAAAGAAGAAAATGGTAGATTTGACCGAAAAATTATTAAGAAAGGATTTTTTGTGTGCATTTTTCATGGGTAACCCTCTAATTGGGTAAATTTTCATCATTTTTCTTTATTTTCCCAACTTTGGGTTTAAAGCTGATTTCTTAAAAAATTGACTCAATTAGGAGAAGGAGAACCAATTTTCTTGAGGTTTTCGTTATTTTGGGGTGAGTTTTACTCATTGTGAGTGGAAAATTTTTAAACCCTAACTTTTATTTTTAATAAAAGTTAGTCCAATTGTTCTAACAAGCATGATTAATGTTTTATTTGCTTAAATCTTTTGTTCTCTCTATGGAAATAAGTTTTGATACAAATTATTGTTAAAATTTGTTTATTGACATGAGAAATATTGATTTTTTGATGTGTTTTTGGCAAGATTGGATGATGATGCGAAAATTGGGTTAAATTGTCATTAAGAAATCATGTTTGAAAAACTTGCATTTTTGTCCTATGCTGCATGTGATAGTTTAAGGTTATGATATATGTTTCCATTATGAATAAAAGTATTAGATTTATGGAAGATGATGTTTGGAGAGCATATAAATGATAATAATGGTTGTCAAACCACCCTACGTAGTACTCATCACTCTCATGTTCTGTTATTGACTCTGCGCATGCGTATTGAGATATAATAGTGTTTTGTCTGGGCATTGAGAGTGTTCGTCAGATATTGAAATAGTTTTCATCAGGCTCTTCCCGTGCGAAGATAGATCTTGTTGGGTATTGAGAGATTTGTCCAGTTCTGCCTGTGTGTGAGACGTCCATCAGGTAGTGAGATATTTACCCCTTGTTACTAGTGGCGGCGAGAGTTCTCAGCATTGGACATGAGAGATGGTTATGTTTATATAATATGTTTATGGAAATGAGATTTCGTAAGCATAAATGTTTTATGGAAAATTTGATACCATATATTTTCCTTGGATTTTGTAAAAAAATGTTATATGTATTTTTTGATGAATGAAATGAGAAGATTTTATGATGTTTATTTCAAATTTACGAATTTCTAACATGACATGACTAGGTTAGGACTGTCAGTCGAGCCGCTCGCGAGCAGCTCAGACTCGGCTCGGTTGAGACTCAAACTTTGCTCGCTATATGCAGCGTACCAAAATAGATTAAGGGGTGACTTGGCTCGCGAGGCGAGTTTAGCTCGAGTGTCATATTGTGATGTATAAGGGTTTTGGGGGTTATATGATGTTAAGCGTTATAAAAGTTTTAAATATGACATTCAACCCCCCAATTTGATAAATAATACATTATGTAAAAATTAAAATCGATTTCTTCATTATATTTGAAAACTGAAATCCCAAATCGCAAATCGCAAACCCTAAACCAATTTCACCGGCCATCCATTCACTACCGATTTTCATCGTGACCATTATCAGTTATCATTGCCGACTAGCTCCTTCCACCGTGACGGCCATCTTTTCGCTATCGATTTGGTCCTCTCTACATCTCTTCTCTGTTTGCCAAATAAGTCGACCACAAGCACAAACACAAGCCCATTTTAATACTCTCTTTCTCTATCTCTCTTTATACAAACATTAACATCTAGTATAATACAATTAAGCTATCAAAGAGCTCTCTTTTTCACTGCAAAAGCAAATAAATTTTAAAAAGCAAGGATGTTGCAGTTTTGATCCTTGAAATCAGGTATTTTATTTTTAGTTTTCTTGTGTTTTTCTTGATGGGTTCTCACTCTTTTTACCTTGTGATCTTGCTCTTTGTATGTGGGTTTACGTTGTTGTTTTGGATATGTGTTTGGTCTGCTCAGAAAGTTGTGATTTTTGTGTTCATTCGAGCCTTGATCAAGGTTCATATAGTTGGTTTTGATGATTTATGGTTTTCAGATTAGGTAGCTGAGGTTTGTGTTCAAACTGCATTACTAGACCTGGTGATTTAATTCACTTATTTTATAAATTTTCTCTGGTGATCCATGAATTTTTTTTATTGACTCTATTTTATTTTATCTATTTTTGTGCTGGCTGCATGTTGAATTTGGTTTTATAATAGTATGCTAAAAGGGAAATGCTTCATAGCAAAGTAGCAGTCAATATTTTTTGAATTATATTATCATGGACAATTGTACTCTTTGCGAAAAAGGGAAATCAAAAGGGAAAGGGAACTGCATTTTTTGAATATTTTTGAACCCAGTGCTACAGTAACCGAGCTAGCTTGAGCTCGAGCCTTTGGTAATCAAGCAAAGCTCGATAAGCCAAAAACTGGGCTTGGCTCGGCTCGATTACAGTCCTAGTCTTGGTCACCGGAGTCCTATGGGTGCGCCTGCAGCCTATGGGATAGGGAGAGTCGGGATGGGTTGTGTCAGTGAGCCTCAAATATTGCATTATAGAGAAACTTCACTTTTATCCATCATTCCAGCACTTAATATCAAATCACAGTTCTCATGCTTTTACCTATTTTGGTTTTCCATGTAAATTTGGTGTCTTAATTTGTAAATGATTTTATCTTGGCTTTATTCTATTTGGTGATTAATTTGTATTAGTATTTGCGTTGTAATTTCGTTTTTTCTACACAATCTCATTTCAATTGCACAAAGAGGGAAAGTATTTTTTTTTTTTACAAAAAGGTGTTAAAGCCAAAACCCAAAAACAATCCCAATCTGATGAACTCAGTTATTTGAACAAGAAGGTTTTGGTATGTCTTCACCGAGGATATCGTCTTGGGGGTGAATGAGTCTTGGTAGTCCCATCTTTGACCTTCCAACATATAGTAGCTAAACTTGTAAATGTGTATTAATACGCAAAATGCTAACCTTGTTTTTCCTTACCTCCTGTGAATTCATATTTATACTGAATCACAGTGCATTCCTGTTGTTTTTCAGGTGCCACTGTTAGATTGATGACCAAAAGAAAGGTATTGGCTGTCACATTTCCACTGCTTAAATATGGGAAACAGATAATTTCTTGAGGATTCAATGCCCCTCTCAGATTATGGAGCCCCCTTGTCTTGGGCTAGGAAGCAACCTATTTACCTTTACAAATGTAGATGGATATTAGTGATGTTGTAAAGATTGTAGGACTGAAATTCACCTGTATCAGATAGCGGCCTGGTGTATAATCACACAAGGGTTCTGGAGAAAATGCTGGCCGGGAGTTCTTTTGAATGTTAAACTTAATTCTATAGTATGCCACTGGTCTATTATAACTGCTTGTTATTGGACATAATTCCAGTTAATTGTTTAGAATCAAATATGCAGAAAAAGGAATGAATAATGCTTTTTTGGGTTCGCAATTAAATCTATGTTAGTAAAGTTATTCTTAAAGTGGGTATATGCATGTGGTGGCCTAAAAGCCACAACGAAAAAGTATCGGTTCCATTCATGTTATAAAACTGGGGAAACGAAACCTACCCCATGAAGAAAAAGAATCAGAAAAGGATGATAATATTGCCACTCTGATAGCAACTCCTTCCATTTATATGACTTATCGTCTAAGAGTTTAACCTGATTTTATTCAGGCACCCGTTCAGGGCTGTAGTTTTAATCGAATTAGATTCCAGACCATTATGGAACTTGGAACACAAAACTGATCATATATGAAAATCGGGTATTGCAGTGCTATATGGAGGGATTTGATCCTTGCCATGTGCGATGTAGATGCTCTGGTTTTTGTTTGGACCAGAATAAGCTTCTTTCA
>WYDK02000068.1:1066486-1083376 GCA_009867345.2 Toxicodendron radicans
TCTTTTCCGTGATTAAGTGATAGACTTCGGCCAGTAAAGTTGTTTAAGGGATCGATTCAATCAATCATACCTCACTGTTTCTGGACCATTTATACGATATATAAGGCCAATTTATTGGGCCACCGCCTTAAATACTCAAAGTCAATAAAAATAGACTCATAAATCTAAGAATGAGAGAGTCCGTGTATCCGGCCTAATTCCAAGAAACTTGATCGGTTCGGTTCCATGTATAATAAATTTTTATATTCTTTATAATCTAAAAAATGATAAATATACTCCTATAAATTACAAATACACTTCCGACAGTTTATAAAAATTATAAATATACATCGGATCTAGATACTCAAACCTCGATTCCATCAAATTAAACCATCCTGTATAAATCGATTCCTATTCTTACCTGAAACAGACGTGTGGATCTCCGTTGATTCCGATTCTACGTACATGCTCATCACTACACAAATCGTTTCGCTCATGCCTTTTTCTGAAGGCTAGTACCACAAATTCAAGTTCAAGAAACTAAGACAACTTGTACCTTAGATCAATGTTCGGAAAATCGGACCGACCTTTACCCGATCAAGGGTTAAGTTCTCAGATTGACCAGTACAATCAGTCCAACCTGTAGATCGATCCAGCCGCCTCAACAATTGCAGCCTTTTTATTCCATCATTGGTTTCTTTTTATTCCATCATTACAAGAGAAGTTAATTTTTTTTACTTTAATGAGGGAAAAGGAACTGTTAGATAAGCATAGAGAAAATCAAAATTACAGAGGAGTCCATTGTCCAGAGAAAAATTAAAGAAACTAAAAAAAAGGCTGGAGAAAGCAAATTTTCACTATAACAAGGGAGAACAAGAGAAGAGGCAACGAACACGTAGTCCACTAACCCAAATTAGCACACATGTAAATGTTCCTAAGTTAACATGACCAAGCCATAAATACTAAGAATACAACCTCATGGTACAGGGCAGTAGCCACTCTAAGGTCTCTTCAGACCATCCACCAATTTTCCATGTATTTTAAATTATTTTTTAAAAGCACAAATTCCCCTTTGATTGGCCACTTTCAAACTCACTGCAAGACCCTGAAAAACCAGGAGGTGATTTCGATTAGTAGTTGTTTTGCCATAACTGCTGAGTCTGCTTCGATGGTTGGGCTTGAGAGCCACTGAGGGATGCGTCTCTAGGGTTTTGCTGCTGATGTTCCAGTGACATCCCCGTCTGTGAGTGGTAAAAGTTTGGGTATCCAAGTGCCCCAAAATGTTGTGACGGCTGCTGACCTTGCCGGAATCCGGTAGGCTGCTGGTTCTGACCCTGGAAGTTGTAATATGTGCTGGGTGGCACGGCTGACATTGTCCGTGAACCAGGTCCATGAACCCACATCCCTGAGTTATCATTCTGGCCAAGGAACAAAGATAAACAATTTTAAGAAGCTGATAGAAGAATACAATTATGGTCATACGATGACTATCAAATCATTCTACACATCTCACTTGCCATAAACTCTGAATAATCAACCAGAACTATAAAAAAGTTCCAATCGCTCTCATTACTAAAATGGTAAGTCCACTTTTACGAGAAAACATGTGTTTAAAATTGTTGTAAGCACAATGCCAGTTTATCACGAGGTTTTCTGATGCTCATTGAAGAGATTAGTAGATTACCTGTTGAAGTGAGATTAAATGATTGCTGTCCTTGTACTGAGAACTTAAAACATCATCATAGCCTATGGTTGTGCCTGCAGGAGCAGCAGGTGTATTCAGTGGAAAGTTTCCTCCAGGAATGCTGGTTGAACTCCCGAACCCATAGCCAGAGGCAATAGCAGCAGACTGAGGCAAGCTGCTGACAGAAACGCTATTTTTGTATTGTGGGAGCACTGCTGCTGCCAGAGACTGATGGTATGTGCTATTACCAGCGAATGCCTGTTGAAAAGCTGATGGCATATATGTGTAACTCTGAGGCACAAAAGGATAAGTAATCATATTCGGAAAATGACCCAAAGGAAGACTAGGTTGGGGATAAGGGTGCACAGCAAGGTGTTGTGGAAGAGCCGGTCCTGTGGCAACGCTGGCACCTGGCAGTGTCTGTGGAGTTGGCTGAGGTGTGGAAATACTACTTGCTCTTAAAGCCTGAATATGCACAGAAAAAACTCAGACCAATGAAGAAATAATGAATTCTCTAACACATTTTTGAGTCATTTGAACTAGATTTCCCATATCACAGTTACTGACAGTCTAGTGTCACATATATCATCTTCTTCAAACAAGTATACATAGCAAAGTAATAATTTCAAACCTCAACACAGAAAAAATCAGAAAATTGATTGAGGCTATCAGACATGTTATTACCCCCCTACATAACATAAGATGCAACCCTGCTGGAAGTCAAAAGAGCACACCATAGCTATTCTTAATAAGACTTGAGATCTCTCAAAAAGATAACCTTCTTAGATGATACTAAAATTGTCATGAGTAGCAGCATTTGTATGCACGCCCTTCTCTAATTTTATTGAACTTAATTGATATATCTACATTTTTTAATGCAACCAGAATTTAACAACTTGACAATTTAAGTTGTGCAAAAAAAAATATTAAGTAAATAGAATTCTCAAATGCATTATAATTTAAGAAGTCGGATAAGATGGACCAAGGGTGGCACCTCTGGCATGGAAATGGCTGGACCACTGATGGAAGAAGCTGTGTTGCTGTACTTTGTTGGCATTGATTGTGTCACAGGGAAAGGCGAGTACTGAAGGTCAGGCTCTCTCGCAGTTTGAACAGTTGAAGCCAACAAGGTACTAGGTAGTGAATTGGTATATGCCTGCAACAACATACAAAGAGACATTCAACCAACCAAAAGTATAATTCCAGGCCTCATAAGTTTAGCCAGCTTTATATAAAAAAAGAACACAAGGAAACATACAAGGCACAAGCAGAAGCATAAACAATAAGATCATAGCGTGCAACAATCATAATGATAATGACAATGGTCAGAAAAATAACCACTTGAGCCTCCCAATTAATTTCTTAACATAGCCCCACCAAAAGAATTTTAGATGTCCTTTCTCTTAACAAAGAGTGATTAATAGTTTACATTTACGGCCAAAATAGAATCACCACTGTGCACCCTTTCTCCCTACTATCACTTAACTACAGAAAATCAATTAAACAACCACGCAAAAGATACTTTTGAAAATGGTTTTAAAATCAAATTAGTGGAAGTTCTCTTTGAAATGAAACCTAGATCAGCCTAAATGAGACTCTAAAAGAAATTATTTATGTTACAGTTAGCTATTTGAAATCAACTAGTGTCCCTAAGCCAACCATCAAATATATTTTTCATGTTAAGACTAGAGTTTGCTATTACCATCACGCTTGAGAATGGAGCAAGATTCTGCATCTGAGAGCTTGCTTGCTGATGAGAAAATGCAGTATTCAACTGCTGGGCATTTTCATAAGTATAACCAGGTGCAGATGAAGGAAATGCATATTGGTTCTCCTGAGCAACTTCAGGGGTTTCCTGTTTCAACACCTCTGGCTGTGAAACAGAAGGAGGATCATAATCCCCAGCACTCACATTAGGTCTATGTGCTATATTAGCATCTGAGGTACTTCTGAGATGCTCATCCCCATAATACTCGGGATTTCTGCAGAAAACAAGTTAAGATTATTACAAAGTATAGAAGAAACAAGTAGAATATAGAAAATCTAGACATGCCAAAGGCATACATGGTGTCAGAGTGAGCAATCGATGACACATCTGCTGGTTCAGATGCCTCCTCCAAGTTACTTTTCAAGGGCCTTGATGCAAATGGCCCAGAAAAAGCAGAACCAATGCCAGACCCAAAACTTCCAAAGCTCAGGTGTGAGCAGTCAGGAGTATGCACTTGGAGGTGATTTGGTATTATTACTGACGGGTTATCCTCTTCAGGTGGCAGCCCTTGATCATCGTTCTGTAAATCAAGTTGCTGCAGCTTTGCAGTTACTGAAGAAGAACTATCTTCAGCTGAAATAAAATAAATAAATAAGCTGTAAATTGTAGTGAACTCCATGGAAAAGACCTTAATCAAGAAGACAAATATCATATATATCATAGCAGTATTAGTTCCAAGAAATCAAAGTGAAAGAGGTGTAGAAATAGTTTTGGGGAACCATACCCCAGCAGCAAAGGGGGTTGGTGCAAATATATCTCGTGTAAAATAGAAATTTATAACTCATATACTGCACATTATAATAATGAAACAAAAAAAAAATCATTAAAAGAAAAAACTAATCAAATAGAATTGCAATCATCAACCAATTGTAGACACAGGTTATGATTGATTAACCATGATTACAAACTCCATGTCTTAGTTCAACATTTCAATCAGTAGGCATATATCACGGAGTACGGAACCAACCAGAAAATCATGTCAAGGACTAAATAACACAGAATTTAATTTAACTACTTAAAAAAAAATAGCAAGAAAATATGCATTTGCAACCAAAAGGTAAACTGGAAAGGCAGATAGTATAACTGCTCAAGTAAGCATCACACTAACCTTCATCATGCTCAAAAGCATGCCTGTGAGGCTGGTAGGAACTCATGCTATTATACAAGTTATTATCAAAAAGAGACGACCCTCCAGAATTATCCTCTGGTATATTTCTACTAGACACAGAAGCAGATCCAACATGGTTTGCACTAGGGGTTTCCTCAGTGTCATCCTCTTCATCCTGAACCTCATCCAACTGGGACTTTATTTGTTGATCAGTTCTATCCAAGGACAAGTTAAGTTGATTTGTATACAGCTCAGTCGGTGTGGGTGCCTCTAGGACAGATGACACATTTGGCATCTGCTCAATCGAGGGCCATTCATCATTGGTAGGAGCATGCTGGCTCATAGTAACTCCTGGATCAGTGTTTATGTCTGCCGCATCGGTAGCATGATCTTGTGATGAATGCATATCATGATGTGATGCTGCTGAAGGGGGTGCCACAACATGGCGATTATTAACATTGTGGAGAGGTGGAGCCTTGCTTTGCGGCCTACCCATCTTCACAATATCAGCCATTGATATTTGACCAGGGACCCCCAACCAGGCAGATTGAAATCCAGAAGAAGGCTGCGTAGATGAAGAAATCCCATCACCTGAGACCATTGTCGATACTTTATTTTCTGAGGCCACAGACTCGCTGCATCAGATGAGGAAGAAAAATCATCACAAAATTAACAAATTGAACAACCTAATTAAATCAAATTTTTTATAAATTTAGGAAAACACAAGATATATCTTCATCCACAGGATACCAATGCTTTCTGTATGCCTAAATCATACATAGGCATGCTTTGAAAAACATATCTCAGTCCCAATGCAGAAAAGCAAAGCGATTATCAAATAGGAAATCATCAAAACAGTAACATACCAAAGAAACCTAACACATCTAGAGCATAAAAACTATAATAGGAATTTCAGCTTCTCAAATCATTTTCCTACCACAAAGGACATCGATTTTCATTGTCTCACCCAAAGATATTTTACACCCAAGCTCTTGGGAGTCAGAGATGAAAGCACCATGGTCCAACTATAGTGTATGTAAACTTATTGGAGACTATTCCCTGTCTAACCACCAAGAAAGCCCTCAACAAGAAATGAACAGCTCATACAGACAACACACATGCTCCCTATACAACTAATAGAACAAAATATAGCAGAGGATGGCGTGAAATGGTAAGTAGATCCAACTAGAAAAGTAAATAACCAAACAAAAGTAACTTGCAGACTTCCAAACCACATATCTAAACCTATGTTCTTCAGACACCAAAAATGGACTCAAATTCAGTATAAGTACTTCTGTTGAATAAATGTAGAAGTTAGTGTATAACAGTGAACGTCATGTTATACTACTTCTCAATTGCAGAAGGCATTTATCACTTTGAGATTTTAAGAAAAAAACCTGTGGGATGGAGGTCGCCGATTATTTACCACCATACCAGTAGCGGAAGATGAAGAACCAGCATAGCCATATGTTCCATTCTCCTTTTTATAAGCAGGTTTACTATGCAAACTGACTGGCTCTGAATACATAAAAGAAAAAAAAAATCAGTACGGATATGTTCATCAAGACTCCTACTAAATAAATGCCAGCCTATTGCCAAAATTTGCATTACAGCACCCTCTTACCACTAGAACCAAACTGGGCTGAACCAGCCCACCCAGAATATCGGTCAGCACCACCCCTACCACCACGGTTTGAGTTACCAGCCCCACGAGACCTGGAATCCGGTGTATCCTTACTCTGAAAGGACAAAAGAAAGTCAAGTTATAAACCAATAACGAAATATGATCTTTATAACCAATTTGATAATGGCAACAAATCAAGTACAAAGAACTCCTATGCAAGTAGGAAGTTAATCTTCTTCTAGCACTTAAAATCATAACCCTAAATAACTCAAACAATAGAAATACATTAAAGAACATATTTTGCATATATTCTACACACCTCTTTTCGTTTGTCTCGTTTGCTCCTCACCTCATGAAAAGGATCTGCATAGTTAAAAAACACACAAACCGATGTTAATGTGCACTTCTATAAACTATCAGCGTCCCTTAATTAGTTCACAGCCGCGTGAAATCGCTTGCAAGAGTGAGTCCACTCCTTACAAACATCAACAACTATTCGTTTCACTAAAAAATAAAAAATTTCATACTTCTTGATATAAAACCCCCAAATTTTGAGCAAACCTAATAACACTTAACAAAGAAAACAAATATATATAAATAAATAAATATATATATATAAATAAATAAAAGACCTTGCGCGAGGAGGCGATTAACGGCTTCGTTAGGGTCCATGTTACAGTCTTTAAGCATAGCGTAGATCTCGGTCTCAGGACAGTTAACAATCTCCTTCAAACTCTGGACCATCTTCCTAGACCCAGCCGGGATGGCCGAAATTCCATTATTGCCCTTCCCGATTCCTCCTCCTCCTCCTCCCTTGCCACTCATTTTCTACCTCTCGAACCCTCTCTCTATCGCTCAGTCACTCAGATCTGATTATCGGCTTCAAAACAACGTCGTAACTCTGTTACGTCGGCTGCGACGAGAATAAGAAGAAGATTTTAAACCCTCTCTCTCTCTCTCTATATCTATCTATCTCAATTCTCTCTCTCTCTCTTGCACCGAAAAAAACCCTCTCTTTCTCTCTCTCCCTCGCTTTAAACTCAACTTTCTCTCTCTCTCTGTGTGCAACTTCTTTCTTTCTTTTTTTTAATTTTTTTTTTCTGTTTTTTGGGAAGAACGATATTTAATTTATTTATTGTAATTCGTTTTAATTTTTTGTTTAAAATTAAAAAGATTATGTTGCCCTTGTTGTTTCTCCTTTTATAGTTGAAACAATAATTTTAATTAATCAAAACTGTCGCTAATCTAATAATTAAAAAATAACTAAATTGTGAATTAATAATTTAATTATGAAATTAGATTTTACATGCATAATGATTGCGATTGAAAAAGTGATACATGAAGGGAACAATCAAACTCATGTCAAGTAACTTTTCATCATAATTTTTCAAACCTAAAGTAAGTTATAGTAGGTACTCCCACTCACCGATTAAACTTATAATATCAATTCCATTCTTTTTATTGGAGCATATCTTCAACTCAAGTGTTTTTCATTAAAAAAATTAAATAAACATTTGTTAATTTCATTTGCTTTTGTACTTCTATAAGGGTTTTGGGTCAGTTTACGCGCATTCGATAATTTTGAAAGTCATTGTCACGTAATAATATATAAAAATGATGTGAAACTAGTATTACTAAAAAAAATTTAACTAAAACAAGATAATTTTTTATCTCAAATTAGTTAGAATAAATTCACAAATGGGGCAAAGGCACATGAGTCATTTACTATAAGTTATAAATTTGAGTAATACTAGACTCACAATCTGATTTTACAAATTTTTTCTCACAAATGCGACATGTAGACCTGGCAAACAGGCTAGCCGAATGGATACGGGTACAGGTCAAATGGGTAAAAATTGGAAACAGGTAAAGAAATGTAACATCCGTACCCAGTCTTGCAGGTCACCCGTTTTTTCCAATTTTTTTTTTTAAAGGTGATTGTAATTGTTGGTTTATAAAATAAGTCTATGTTTTTCAACTAACCAAGCTAATCTATATAATTTACTCCTAAATTTAATCTAAAAAATCTATTATATTTAGATCAATTTCTATACTATTTCAACATTTAAGTTTTTTTTTTTTTTAATTTTGAGCGGGTACCGTGGGTATCACCCGGCTCACCCGTTTTTTACGGGTGGATCAGATACGGGTCTAACTCCCACTGGTCCTAAATATATTAACCTGTACCCCATTAAAATTACTCGGGCATCGATGGACCAATAAGTAATCCACCTATTTTGTCAGGTCTAATGTCATGTTAACTTGCAATTAGTCTACTAAAATCTGTTTAACTAATTTATGAATTAACCAATTATAAATTACTATGTCGCTATTGTAAAAAAAATTTATAAAATTTGGTTATGAATGCCTTTTCCCATAAATTTTTTGGTACAAATAGATAAGGCATACACATAACCAAAGCAAAAACAGAAGATTGTTTGATTTAAATTAGAGCCATTAAATATGTAGTTGGTTAATGTCAGTGCTAAATAAATAAATAATTGGATTAATTAATTTGTAAGAAAAGTGGTGGTGAGAACGCGCCTAGAAACCGAGTGATGGAAGGCGCGTGAGTGAATCAAAATGATTGTGTTTTATGTTTATCCTGTGTGGGTTTATTTATAATATTATTGGTGAGGGGCGTGGCGAATTATAAATACCAACACGTAGGCAGGTGACCTACCTCTCCTGTATCGTGGACTAATTGAATGTGGTCTCGTATTTGTACTTCAGGTGGGCTGGGCCAGGGCCGCTGGGCTATATTTTGAGACTTGGACCTACAACTACAAATATAAGAGCCGCGTGGATTTTGTTGGATTCAAGGTAACAGTACAGTACAGAGTGTATTTATGATCAACGGATGATACTCAATCTTATTCTTATACCATGATCCTTAAACCCACTAGCATTATGGAGTAATTAATTTTGAATTAGGGGTAGCGGTCCGGGTATCCGCCCAAATTCAAAGGAATTGGAATCAAAATCAAAATTGACTGATTTTTTGGATTTAGATTCAGAACCTAAAAAATAAATTCTGATTCTGAGTATCCAAGTTAATTTCAATATCCTATACTTTTAAAAAAATTCAAAATATACTCAAACAATTTACAAAAATTATAATTTTGTCTCGGTTTCTACCAAAATACTCAAATCTCAGTTTCGGTTCCAATTTTTTAGAATCGGAATCGAAATCGCATAATACCGGTTCTGATTTTACCCTAATTTTTTGTCCACCCCTAATTTTGATTATAGTTCAATGTTTAGTAACTCATGGGTTATGTTACAGTTGGGTATATAGCATATACGTGATTGAAATATATTGAAGTCTTATAAAGTATAGAAATATATTGAAGTCTTATAAAGTATAGAAATATATTGATTGGATACTAAATCAAGATGAACGATGGTAAGTTTTTAGAATAAGTGAGTTAAATTATGACATAAATAGTTATCTTTTGAATAAAATAATCAAACCATACTACCTCTTAAATCACTGTATTTATTCTAATTGTATGTTGTAATCTCACTATGAAGTATTTGACTAGATTTTAAGATATGGCTACAACTTACAATGAAGCGTCACATGAGAATGACACAATTGAATTTTAAAAGGAGAGGTTTGACGAAACCACACTTTCCCACCCGTTAAGTTTCAAAATGACACTTTTTCACCCAATTCTCTCTATGCCACCTCGTGCATGGTGAACCTATTGTTCACTTTCTTGATCTGATATGTCCTGTTGCTACCTTTGTGGTTGTCTCTGCTCGATCTCGTGCCTCTCACATCAGCACACGCTCTGTTCTCTATCGAACATGTTGTTCGCGTGTGCATAGATGGTTGTCGTTAGTTGGTCTAGTTTGCGCATCTAATCGCGTGATCATGCCGGCCTGCCCTAGATCGCCAACTCGTGCATGACTACAACTTGAGAAGGTTGGGTGCGATTATGGTCGATTTCGATTGATTCCCACTCGACCAAGTGTGAGTCGACCAGAATCGATGGGGCGATTCCAACGAAGGAGAAAGAAGACTAGGGAAGAAGAAGAGATAAAAAGTATTTTCGTTTTTATACTGTTTATACCGTATCAGATAACAAGTTTTTTTAACGAAACATAACAGTGGGTAGGAAAGTGTTGTTTTGAAACTTGACGGGTGGGAAAGTGTTATTTTGCCAAACCTTGGGTGGGAACATTCGTTCTCCCTTAAAAAATTGATGACATGTACCAGTGAGTAGTGATTAGTGAAGAACTCATAAAAAGTAATAGCCGGATTTATCCTCGATAATTAAAAAGTGATGTTTGTGATGCATCAACATCACACTTTCAGATGATCCAAATACTGTGTATTATTATTAACCTCCAATTACTTGAACCTGAAGCTCCAATCAACCCACATCTTTCATCTTCATCTGCGCAAGATGAGGATTCTACTCTGCAACGCCTCGTCTTCACTACTCCCTCTCTTTCCATCCTCAACTCCAACTCACAAACCTCCATCCCTTATCCACGCCACCACCACCAGCGACTGCAACTGCTGGCCGAATAAAGCACTAACGGCTTTCTTCACCGGAGCTCTCTCGCTCAATCTTTTGCTCTCTTCACCGTCTTCACTCGCGATAGACTCTCCGTCTCTACAGTCAACCTCACTTACTTCTGACGTTTCTTTAACTGAGACTTGTCGCGAAGACGACGAGATAGAAGCGTTGGCTCAGAGTGAGTCTCAATTGGTGACGAATGAAGGAATTGTGGAAGAGGCTTGGCAGATTGTTAATGATAGCTTTCTTGATACTGGACGCCATCGCTGGACTCCACAAAACTGGCAGGTAATATCATGATTATTTAGTAGTCTTTTCAGCGCTAGTGCTGTTTCTCGTCGAATATAATTTTTAAAAACTTAAAATTTAAAATCTTAAGTTGTACTCTGAATTCAGCAAAAACGGGAGGATATTTTGGCTTCTTCAATTCAAACAAGATCAAAGGCGCATGATATGATTAAAAGAATGTTGGCCAGTCTGGGCGATCCGTATACTCGTTTTCTTTCGCCTGCTGAGGTAATAAAATAGAGTTTTGAATGGATTTTGTTGTTTTAGTTTCAAAGGTTTGAGTGTTATCTGTTTAGTGGTATATACTTGCTTTCACTACTGAGAGACCTTTCAGTGTCTTATTACATGGCATATGTCACTATTGAAAGTTCTCCAAGATGGCGAGGTATGACATGTCTGGTATTGGGATAAACCTTAGGGAGATTCCTGATGATAATGGAGGTGTAAAACTGAAGGTACTGGGACTTATCTTAGATGGTCCAGCGCATGCGGCTGGAGTAAGACAGGTACTGAAATGAGCATCACTTGATTGGTATTGAATTATTCTTATGTTCTATTTTTGTCTGGTTCTTTTACATTTCAGGTAGAATACTAATTCAATTATATTTAAATACTTATATTTTCATTCCTTATATTTGTAGAAGGATTGATTTGGTTCAAAATGGGAAAGAGTAAAAAAAAACTTAACAACATTGAAATATAGCAAGAAAAACAAATATTGCAACTGCACATCACAATTTGCAAACTACTCCTTTGGAAAGAAGATTGCTGAACATATGTTTTTATATTTGCCTATTTGATTATATAAGTGAATGGGATCAAGTCAACTGCATGGATATTCGCCCTTACTTTTTGCTGAACTGATGACATCTTCAACAGCATAATACTTTATTTTTTTCTAATGGGTGGCTCTCTCACTTCTTCAATAGCATAAGTTGCTGTTATACATGTAGCTTGAACCGGAGGATTTTTATATTTATCTGCACCCACTCCCTAATTGCATGTTGAAAATGGTGTATTTGGAGTTACTGGCTTGTGTTTTTTTACATGATATTTACTGTTAACTTTATTCTTCCTCTTGATAGGGTGATGAAGTCTTAGCTGTCAATGGAGTGGATGTTAGAGGAAGATCAGCTTTTGAAGTGTCATCTTTGTTACAAGGCCCCAATGAAACATTTGTAACAATTGAGGTTGTGATTCTAAACAAGCCGTATAGTCAGATTTTTCTGTCCTGTTTTTGTTGTATATCTTATTTAGTGATTGTTCAAATTGCTTTCTGCAAATTTCAGGTCAAGCATGGCAACTGTGGACCAATTCAATCCTTTGAAGTCCAGAGACAACTTGTTGCCAGAACCCCGGTCTTTTACCGGTTGGAACAAATAGACAAAGACTCTACCTCTGTTGGGTATATACGTCTAAAAGAGTTCAATGCGTTGGCTAGAAAAGATTTGGTCGCAGGTAAATGTTCATGTAATTAGACTAAATAATAGAGTACTTATTGCAGTACATTATAAAAACTATTTAAAGTTGTGAAAATCAAAACTGAAACTCTACTGCTTAGACACAATTTCATGGCTTGCATGCTTTATAATACCCTGCTGGGTGCTTCTTTTTATGAAATTTATTGAGCCAAATTTACAAAGTGTCCTGAAGTTTATGAAGTTTTTTTTTCAACTTTATGCACTGCACTCTTTCCAAACTTCTTGTCTCAATCTGAATTCCAATGTCTGGTTTGCTAGTTTGGATTCTTTGTGATGCTGGTAGAATTATTTATGCTTACAGCTGGATTTTCACTTTTGTCCTATAATCTAGCTATATAATCTAATTATCAATTTAAGGAAATAATGATTATTGCAGCAATGAAGCGACTTCAAGACATGGGTGCTTCATTTTTCGTTCTGGATCTTAGAGATAATCTTGGTGGACTAGTACAGGTATATTTGTTAATTTAGGCATTTGTGCTTTAACTGTTATCTATTATTCAGGATATTCTCTTTCTCTCTCTCATATTATGGGTTAAGTTGTTTCATAATATGTAATCCCATTTCTCTGGCAGTTTTATTTAATTAAAGTTACTTAGGTTTTTTATTGATATATTTGTTCCTAGTCAAAAGACCATTCAACTCTGACACTGAATGAATAGAATGTTACTCTTGGTACCTCTTTCTTCTAGTTATATCTCATGGGGAAACTTAGCTTATTATTAGCAAGGAAAAAGAAGCTGGAGAAGTTGAAGCAAATAGAGAAAACGAATATATTTCAACCACTGCTAGGTCAAAAAATAGATTAATGCTACTTTGAGATTATATTCCCAACACTATCAGTTAGTGGAGAATCTTATCAAGGGATATGATTAATAAATAAAAAATTCATGTTATTTGAAGGAACATAATCCAGTGACATTACAGCTTGCCATTCAACATTCATGGCAATTGAATGTGATATTTAATAGCAGGAAATGCAATTTAGATATCACTATGATTCTATAATTATGTTTGCTCAAAGCAAATTCATTTTGTCTTGGACACTAGCTGAATTTTATGTACTTTAATTTGTGTGTATGTTTGACTATGTAATATGAAATTTGATTCTACCCATTCTATTGTCTCAGGCTGGAATTGAAATTGCCAAACTCTTTCTGAATGAAGGAGAGACGGTATGCTACTTTATGAGATTTAAATTTTTAAGATGCATACACTCTTTCATGTGTTTAAACTTCACAAATTCATAGCACCTAATGATAAATGATGCCCCATGCTCCTTGACTCTTTCCATTGATGCATCAAACTGATGGTGGATGAATTTTAATTGTTTACAATGTTGAGTCTTTCTTGGTCACCACCAGTTTCTTTTTCTCTTCAACCTATAATTCATATACTCTTTATAGCTACTGTTAGAGACTGGAACAGTCTGGTCATCTGCTACTGTCAGAGTGAAGATAACATAATTTGCTCTGTTTATTTATTTTATGAAAAAATTGATAGAAGGAATACCATTTTTCTCTGGAGTGAATATTCTTATTTGATGAATATATTTAAGTTCTGGAACTTTGGACTTACTATGTTCTGTGATTTTTGTTATCTTATGTTGTACATGAACAGATCACTCACACAGTTGGAAGGGATCCCCAGTACCAAAAGACTATTGTTGCAGATTCTTCACCATTGGTTACCACTCCTGTTATTGTATGTAATCTACATTTCCTATAAAAGGATGAAAACTCTATTTTTGTTTCATCACTTGTTGAATTAGCCTTGTTATAGTGGTAGTCTGGAAGTCTCTCATTTGATTATTGTGTCAGTCTCGGTCTAATTGTTGTCTAAGTACATGGTCACCAGTGACAATAGTTAGCATGGACTTGTACTGCCTGACACATTGACTCAATATAACTAACTATATTTGAGTAATCAATATGCATTCAAGCATGCTGTCAGTGCATATATTGAAGTAGGTAGCGGCAGTAGTGTTCTTTATATTCCTTGAGTGAAAATCTTTATGATAGATTGTAGCTTGTTATTCCATGGCTACATGGTTGCAACTTGTCCCATGACAAATGATAGCAATTTGATGCTACTACAGACTTGGTTTGGTAAGGGTGCAAATGTACACAGCTGAGTTGAGTGTTTAGCTGCCTCAGCTTGGCTTTAGTCAAAGTAAGAGATACCAGAAAACACTTCATTGCCAATTAGTAGAAGCTGGTCAGAGGCATAGCTCATTTTCAAACTTGAATTTTCAGAAAACTAATTCTGAACTAAGACATTGGCTTTTGTGTGTGTGATGAATCAATTATTAAGGTGCCAACTGAAACTTTTGTTGCCAGTTGTTCATCATCAAAGTGGGTGAAAGAACAACTGAGACTTAAACCCTTCTTAGAAGATAGATTTAGAGTGAAGTGTGATTGTCTACTAATAATCTGTTGCATTTTTTTGTGCTCTCAAAATTTGACGCTTTCCAACTCAATTCCTTCTTGAAGTAGTAGTGCCTGTTATCATTGCTGATGTATCTTTGATCGGATGGATATTATAATATGGTTTTCCAATAACAAGTTACATGTGTGCTTTTAATATGTTCCTTTTATGCAGGTTTTGGTGAACAACAAAACTGCTAGTGCAAGTGAAATTGTGAGTAAGCTCCGTTGATAAAATCATGTGTGCTTGCTCATGCCTTTTTAAACTTCAGTATCATTAATGGCAGTTCTCATTTCAGGTTGCCTCTGCACTTCATGATAACTGTAGAGGCGTTCTTGTGGGAGAAAGGACTTATGGCAAGGTTCAGTACTAATTTTCTTCGCTTTCATTCTGATCAATATCATCAGCTGCTTCACTCTCTTAAACTGGTTGCTATGTCATGCTGCCTTTAACAGGGGTTGATTCAATCTGTGTTCGAACTTCATGATGGATCTGGTGTGGTTGTCACCATTGGGAAGTATGTTACACCAAATCATATGGACATAAATGGCAATGGAATCGAGCCTGATTATCGAAGTTTCCCAGGTATTAATCTTCATACTTTTCAATAAACTAAAATGAGCTCTAATTGATCAAAAGAATTCTCTATCTGCAGCTTGGAATGATGTAACCCAGCATCTTTCACAGTGCAATATGCAACGGCAAGGGTAAAAAACAGTTCGGACGGGCTCTGTATTCTGCTTTCCCTTGCATGTCAGCTGCCTTGCCTGTCCTGAAAAATTATTGTCTGTAAACAATGGAGAGCATAATCGATAACTCATCAATGGTTCCGGTGCTCCATGTTCTGAAATAAATGTCCGACACTGGGGAGAAGCAATGAATTCAATTGGTTTCAAGAGTTTCAAGTTGCTCCGATTTGTGGTTCAACACCAACTGCTTCAACAATGAAACACAAAACTTGGAAAAATTGAGACCAAGAATCGACCTTGGACGCATTTTGGATATAGCCATTTGCGACCAACACAAATTTGAAGTCAATATAGGCATTTTCAGGACAAAGAGTCAACAGGGTTGACAAATTTATTCTTGTAAGTCTTTATTTGTATTCAAAACTCTAAAATGGAATACATTGCTCTTTTTCTTTTTTTAATTAACAAATACATTTTCAAATTTACACATAGTCTTTGAATAGACAAACGCTATGATGTGTGGTTAAAACGTACGGTCTCAGGTAGATGATCATGGTGGTAGAATATTGTACTAATCACTTATAGAGATTAATCGAAGTGTGCAAGAAAAACAAAGTTCATGGCCCGTTGTTAGTAGGTGGAAGAACATGAGGTAAATACACGATGGGACCGTGCTTTAACAAGACAACAGGGGGACAATAAACTAGCTAGTTTGAGGGAGCAAGTCCATCGTAGGGAAGGGGAGGTGGTGATACCCTACACCAATTCCAATAGCATGTCAATGTATAACCATTCAAATCGACTGTACGAACCGATTTTGCTACATACTGGTACTGTAGGATTAGCTAGGGTACTTTGGTCAAAGCCTTGCGGCTTTACTATTTTTTCAAACAGAGAGAAAAATCAAGGGGTTTCACCTTGTAACCCGTAGCTTACAATTCTTTCGCGTGTTCGTGTTAACTGTGCGCATTGATTTGTACACTTTTTAAAACTATATATATATATAAATATTCTTTGAATGCCACATATACTAGGTTAGTTTAAAAGGAAATAGAATCAACAAATTTTGAGGGTTTGAACAAAACCCATTGAAGAGTTAACCAAAACCCCAATTCAAACACATCTTTAAGAGGAAACAGAATCAACACATTTTGAGGGTTTAGTTAACCAAAAACCCAATTCCAACAACGTCTCTGAAGAACAAGGAATACTTAAATATGAAGCTGGTTTCCTTTCTTCCAGCCCAATACAAGTTACTTACAATTTGGTTATTGAACAAGTTACCTAATGAAGAAGTTAATATTGGATCT
>WYDK02000068.1:1165225-1178786 GCA_009867345.2 Toxicodendron radicans
CCAATCCTATACTAAATGGGAAATAATTTTAATCCTTGTTCATCAAGAAACCATATGCTTTAATTCATTATTTCAACTACAATTAGGAAACATAATCCTCAATGAACTAGGACAAGGAGTTGGCCATTATAAATACATCAACATACACGTCTCTTGAAATTATCTTCTCTTCAATTCAATTCAACTTGCTGTTCAAGTTTGTTTACAATGTCTAAACGTCAGAAGGTTGCCAATAGGCTTATTGTGGAGGAAGCCATTGAAGATGACAACTCTATGATAGCATTGCACCCACATACCATGGAGGGACTTAACGTGTTTCGTTATGACACTGTGGTGCTCAAGGGCAAGAGAAAGAGGGACACTGTTTGCTGCGCAGTTGCTGATGACACTTGTGATGAATCAAAAATAAGATTGAGTAAGGTTGCAAGAACAAACCTGAGGGTGAGGCCTGGTGACAGGGTTTCTGTTCATGTTTGTGACGATGTAATGGACGCAAAGAGAGTTCATGTTCTGCCTCTTGATGACATTGTTGATGGCATTACTGGGGACTTGTTTAATACTTATTTGGAGCCTTATTTTGCTGACTCGTATCGTCTTGTGAGAAAGGGTGATCTTTTTCATGTAAAAGGAGGAATGGGGAGTGTGGATTTTAAGGTTGTTGAAACTGACCCTGGTGAGCGCTGTGTGGTTACTCCTGAGACTGAGATTTTTTGCGAAGGGGAGCCAGTGAAGAGAGAGGATGAGGAGAGGCTTAATGGTGTTGGTTATGAAGATGTTGGGGGTGTGAGGAAACAGTTGGGGAAGATTAGAGAGTTGGTGGAGTTGCCGCTGAGGCATCCACAGCTTTTTAAGGCTATTGGCATTAAGCCACCTAAAGGGATTTTGCTTTATGGACCTCCTGGCACTGGAAAGACATTGCTTGCAAAAGCTATTGCTAATGAAACAGGATGTTTCTTTTTGTGTATTAATGGACCTGAGATTATGTCCGGTAGGGCTGGTGAGAGTGAGAGTAATCTCAGGAAAGCATTTGCTGAAGCTGAAGAGCGTGCTCCTGCAATCATATTTATTGATGAGATCGACTCCATTGCTCCTAAGCGTGAAAAGACAGAAGGTGAAGTGGAGAGAAGGGTTGTTTCTCAGCTACTGACACTCATGGATGGGACGAAATCTTCTCCCCATGTCATGGTTATTGGAGCTACAAATAGGCCTAGCAGCATTGACCCCGCATTGAGGAGGTTTGGGAGATTTGATAAGGAAATAGATATCAGTGTACCGGATGAAGTTGGTCGCCTAGAGGTCCTTCAAATTCACACAAAGAGCATGAAGCTTTCAGAACATGTAAATTTAGAAAAAGTGGCCAGGGAAACTCATGGATTTGTAGGGGCAGATCTTGCAGCTCTCTGCACTGAAGCTGCACTTCAGTGCATTAGAGAAGAGATGGACATATTTGATGTAGAAGATGAGACCATTGATGTTCAGATACTCAATTCCATGAATGTCACAGATCAGCACTTTAACACTGCTCTTGGAACCAGCAACCCTTCTGCTCTTCGCGAAACTGTTGTAGAAGTGCCTAAAGTCAGCTGGGAAGACATTGGTGGCCTTGATAAGGTTAAGAGGGAGCTTCAAGAGACTGTTCAATATCCAGTGGAGCATCCTCATATGTTTGAGAAGTTTGGCATGTCACCTTCAAGAGGTGTTCTCCTTTATGGCCCTCCCGGTTGTGGGAAGACCTTGCTGGCTAAGGCAATTGCAAATGAATGTAAAGCAAATTTCATTAGTATCAAGGGTCCAGAGCTCCTCACCATGTGGTTTGGAGAGAGTGAAGCCAACGTCAGGGATGTTTTCGACAGGGCTCGTCGCTCTGCTCCTTGTGTTCTCTTCTTCGATGAATTGGACTCTATTGCCAACCAAAGAGGAAGTAGTGTAGGTGATGCTGGTGGTGCCACTGATAGAATTTTGAATCAACTTTTGACTGAGATGGATGGCTTGTCAGCAAAGAAAACCATCTTTGTGATAGGGGCTACCAATAGGCCAGATGTTATTGATCCTGCACTTCTAAGGCCGGGTCGCCTAGATCAATTGATATACATACCTTTGCCAGATGAGAGTTCTCGACTACAAATTTTCAAGGCGTGTCTAAGAAAGTCTCCTGTCTCAAAAGATGTTGACCTCGCAGCTCTTGCCAAGCTTACAGTAGGCTTTAGTGGTGCTGATATCACAGAAATCTGCCAAAGGGCATGTAAATATGCAATTAAAGAAGAGATTGAGAAGGATGTTGAAAGGGAAAAAAGGAAGAATCCTGAAGCTAAGAAAGAGGATCCTCTGGAGGAAGTGTCTGAAATTAAGCTTGTGCACTTCAAACAGTCTATGAAGTATGCCCGTAGGAGTGTGAGTGATTCTGATCTCCGCAAGTACCAGGCTTTTGCTCAAACCTTGAGCCCATTCTCATCATCTGCTGGAGGCCAGTAAGACTGTAATCTTTAAGAGCATATATTCAGTGTATTCACTGTCGTTGCAAATTGATGTTTAACACTGCTCTTAGGTAATTCTAGCATTTATTGCGAGTGTAATTTTGTAGAAATTCTATTATAATGTTGTAATTTCCAAACAAGTGAAAATTAAAAAGGCTTGTCTTCATATCTTACACTGCATATATTCTTTGATTTTTTTTTTTTCTTTTTGGTCTCAAAAATACAGTTCAACCCGATGCTTTGAATGTCGCAACCGCAAAATAGATCTTATGCTATCCTTTCTTAATTTCTCGGCTTCTAAATGGTGGTTCTTGCTTGAATCCCACAAATTTTTTGAAACTATTGAGCGTAAGGTGATTTTTCAGTGGTTTGGCCATATTAAAAGCTGGTGGTTCTATAAGTTTCTTTTGGTCTTAGACAGTTCCTAGTATCCAGATTGCAGCTCACTTAGACAGAATATCTGCAGCAGCTTGTGCTACATGTGCAAGTTTTTGTTACCTTTATTAAGACTGGTGTGCTTTGTGAGAGAATTTGGTATTAATGTTAGGATTCAAAAGATAGCATCACATGCTTTACTCTAATGGCTGGATCAATGGATTACTAAAAATTAGCAAACCTAAAATATCTTAACCAAATAACCAACCCAGATGGCCAAATCATTAAAAACATTAAATCCCATTAACCTGGAAGTTGCTTGAGATGCATCTTCAATAATACAACATTGAGAGCACGACAACACAGATATGTCGACAGGGAACATAGATATTTCATGTTTTCTCTCCAATCAGTGATTTAAACAAAGAATGGAATAAGAAAGGCCTCTGGCAATGCAATGGATCAAGCTCAAATCAAAATACACTGAACTTCCCCTTTATCATCTACCAATCCCAGCCATTACTTGTCTCTGTTTTCAGTATGGCAATGAGCTACAGCCTACAGAGAGATTACCAGTCACTCAAGTTACTGATTTGGGTAAGTCCAAAAATGCTTTGTACTGATATTTCACTTAGTGGTTCATATCATTTGGAACACCTATGGACTTTGAGACCAATCATGTCACTCAGATGACATGAATTCCTATTGCATTATTCATTATGCAGATTTTGATGTCACACTAATCCGCTACACACAAAAGAAATTGACTACCATACAAGAAGCTCTGTGTTGCTTAGTAGATTCATTTATGCATATGAATCTAGCAAGGGCTCTCTTGAGTTTTCACCAGATATAGAGCTATAATGAGCATACAACATTAACTGAACAATCCCCAATAGTGTTCCAATTCCATTTGGTACCTGGATCCAAAAATATCAATGAAAAGAAAAAAATCAGTTTAGTAGACACAAAACCTTGGGACTGTTTGGACTTCTAGTATTATTAAATCCATTCATTGAATCTTACAAAGCATTGGAAAACAAATTGATAAAATGAGGATGTAATCATAATAAAAAATATAATATATAAAAACCATAATCATAAACATAGTACTTACAAAAATGAAAGGATCATCCTTGAACATTCCATACACAAAGAATGATAGACTCATCAAGAAGGTTGAAAGAGAAAGACAGAATGGCATATATTCAACACTTCTCGATTTGATGACCAATTTCTGCATAGAGTATACATGAAAACGTATGAGTGGGAAGGAATTGTGCAATCCAACAGTCAAAAAGCTTTAACATTTTCAGATGACTTACAATGACAAATAGGGGCGAAGCAAACATAGAAATCAGAGAAGCAACACTCAAGTATCCAACAAATGCCCGCCGGTCATCAGAGTCAAAAAGTTTTATGCTCACGAAGACTATGACACTGAATAGTGCAAAAACTGCTATTAACAATCCAGACATCTTTAGCTGCACGCAACACCCAAAGACCGCAAAAACCATGAATCAAACAATGCAGAATTGAATATCACCTTAAAAAGACCAATCAAATGCAAGGATAATACCTTTTTGGCTTTTTCAGCATATGCGATGAAGATGCTCAAATAAATTAGTTGAAAAACCGCTCCAATTGAATTCACGGTGGCAACCAATATAATACCAGGTGATACAAGGGGCATGCCATACCAGAGGCAGATCAAGCAGTTCAAGAGAGCATAAATGTAAGGCAATCCTGAGAATTGCTCCGTTGATTGGTTTCTTAAAATTCTCCTGAATGTAGGTCTGACCAAACAAACATACGAGTTTCAATTTTCATTCATTTCTCGATCTTTAAATGGAAAGATCATTAAACTACTTACATGGGTGACACAAACAAGACAAAAGCAAAGAGGTTTCCTGCAATCAACAAATTGGTATCAGAGTCCGTTCACTTTCCCTCTATCTTGTCCATAAAACTGAATCTTATTATTTTGCCTGACATTAAGCATCAACTGATTTCAGCAGAAACCAGCATCACCATGGAGTAAAAACTGCGGTGCAGAAGAGTTCCATCTTTACCAAATAGGGATTCCTCTAAAGTTTTTTATTTTTGCTATTCTTTGTCACATAAAATTATGAAATATTAAGCAAACTAAAAGTAAGAATGCTTATGCATCTGAGACAACATGCAAAAATTTTCTTCTTAATGTCAAGCAAGTTTAAAAACAAAAATAATAAAATCAAGAAGTATTGAACTGCCTTTTCCTGAACTTTCTCGGCAACTAAATAGACAAAAAAAAGAGCAAAAAATCCTCTTCAATTCAGACATTTTGCAGATCAAAGAACCCAGAAAAATGAAGAAGATATCAAATTTGCTACTATGTTATTTCTCTCTGATCTTTAAGAAGACAACAGGGCATCTTGATATAAGAAAGACAAATAAATAAATTCTACAAAATTGGAACTTAAAAACAAAGCATCAAATTGCTTAAAAGAAGTTAATCAGGGGGAGTTTTTGAAAAGTTTAATGAAGTTTACCGGCAACCCCAGCTGCATCACTGCAAACTGAATAAACAGAAGTGAACCCAGTTGAAAACATCTATCAATCTCTTCAATTCTCTCTCTAACTTCTCTCTAATATGTCTTGTTTGTACTTTTGTACATACATTCCTTTAATGAAACTTTACTTATATATACACACTATAGTCTTGATTTACAACTTCAATGGCATATCATACAACATATTCTATACTCTACATCTTATTATCTAATCATAATAATAATTATGTTTTCTTTAAAATCTTGTGTCTGTTAAAGCTTCACATATCTAATGGTCTGGATTTTGTCTTTGCATACATTATATCTGTTTAGATTGATACAAATTGACCTATATTATTTAATATTTTAGGACTTATTAAAATTCATATAGGAGGACCCCATTTCATAGTTATCTTGACAATTTAAAATCATAAACTCACATGTTGATTTTTAGTTGTTTTTTTGTTTTTTAATGATCAGGGTATTTTTATGATTGGGGTGTCCGAATCATTCAAGTCAGTTTATTCGCATTATAATTAATCCTCTAAAACTTTAAAGTTAAGGGTTTGAGAAGTTTCCAGTAATTATTCTTATTAAAGATTAAGATAAATCAAACTTAAAATCTCTTGAATAATACATTCAAAAGTTTTAATTAACCGTTCTACAACAATAGTTAACGTAATCTCTTGTACTTGTTTTATCTTAAATCATAACATTTTGTCTTTGAGTTAAATAACTGTATATATTTCCGGTAAATAATCCAGAATTTTTGGATCAACCGACTGTGGAAAATGTGATTGATTAAGTATTCTTTTGGATGTTATTAGTTTTTGTTTATGCTAATTAATTATCTCTTATCTAATTCAATGTCATAATAGAATTCTCAGGAAAGTAAGATAGGGTCACGATAGGCAACAAATAAAGACATAAAGACAAAATTAATGGGGACAGCTGACAGGGACAAGATGGTTACATATCGAAGCATTTTTCATGCCTGCCTATCTTCATTTTCATTTGCATCTAGAAAATATCTGTAATACTTACAATTTTCTTAAAAGGGTTTTGTTTTTGCGGAATACTACACTTACAAAAAAATTTTATAAAGATTTATATATAAAGTGATTATACTTACAGAAAAATCTTATAAATATTTATATACAAAATAATATAATAAAAAATTAATAACATAATAAATATGATGAATTTGATTTTTTGTATTCACTCATTGATAAATTAAATGACTAACATTAATTATAAAAATCATAATCTTATTCTGCTACTTATTTGGGTGATAACTATTTTATTATAAAATAATCCAAGAAAAAAAGGGTAAAACTTATGAGTTAAAGGATCGGGCCATCGGGGGCATGAGGGCTATGATAAATTTTAGGGGCTAAAAAATATTTGTTCGGAAGTGATTTTTAGCCCCCATCAAATTGATGGCTATCTCTCGACTCGTTACTAAATACATTTATATTATATTTTAAAAAATTATCCTTAAACCCCATTTAATATCAAAAACAGTCATGTTTAATTAGATTTAATTTGGGTTTTTATTTGCACTCATTTTCCCCCAATTTCAAACTCAATTAGGGTTTTTGTTTATATCACTTTTTTCTCAATTTCTTATTAGTTTTTCTTTAATATATATATATATATATCTTTTTCCCAATTTCAAGCATAGCTTTTCTTCTTCAAATTTAAATTCATTATGTTGTTTGGTTCACTTTTAGCATAGCTTTAGTAATATATTTTCATCAAACAAATAATTATTTGAAATAAAAATAAATAAATTGTTCAATGCTTTAGAAAATTTAGATTTAGAGTTTATGTATTAATTAAATATTAAAAATTAAAATGAAAATATAAATAGAGAATTAGTGTATGTAGAAATTATTATATCATTAAGGTTAAAGTTAAACTTATCAAAACAAAACTACATTCCAAAGCGGAAGATTAATATCAGTTTGATAGAGGCTAAAAATCACTTATTTTATTAGAGATGGGTGCGGTGCGAGATGGGCGTGTTCCCTTCTCTCCCTGTCCCCGTCCCCGTCCCCGTCCTCGTTCTCATTTTTTTTAGGGAATCCCCACCCCGTATAAGGGGAAAATGCCCATCTCAAAACCTTCATTTATTTCGTAAAAGTTTTGGTTAGGGCTTTGTAAATTAAGACTTGGCCCAAGTACTTTGCAAAAACCCGAATCCACAGGCCTTGTCAACCCAACCCGAATCTGACAGCCCAATGAGAAGGTCTCACAACTACCATCGACAAAATGAAACTTTCCCGCCATTTAATTTGGTAACCTAATACTCTTTCATTTGCTCAATAACCCCACTTCCAATTTCTCTATAAACTCGTTGTTTCTAGCTAAAGATTGGATTTTAGTTGTTGAAGCGAAGAAGCCAAAAAATTTCAGTTCATAGAATATCCGTTCACCAATTTCATCTAAAACAGAAAATTAGATAAAAATGGGAATACAAGGGCTATTGCCTCTGCTGAAATCGATAATGTTACCAATTCATACCAAAGAGCTTCAGGATTGTTGTGTGGCTGTTGATACCTATTCTTGGCTCCACAAAGGTGCTTTGTCTTGTAGCAGAGAGCTCTGCAAGGGCTTACCCACCTCCAGGTCTATCTCTCTCTACTAAATTCTAATTTATATTACAAGATGGTTCTCTTAGTGGTTTTGTTAGTTTTAGTTTTAAAGTTTCAATATTTGATCGAAATGGAGTAATGGGTATGCCTTGTCTTCATGATTTGATGAACAGATTATGTTGTACCATTGCATAAGGCAGGTGAATAATTTCACTATTTTATCAAACTGAATAGTGGGCTTCATTAGTTTGTTTGTATTGATGATTTGACGTTTTCTATTCTGTAGTTCTTATAAATGAAAATGCTAACTTTTTTAATAAGAACGTTTTTTTTTTCGGGCATTAATCAGAAGTATATTATTGTAATGAGGTTAACAAGTGTATTGATGAACAGAGAATAACATTTGTTAAAACCTATTACTACCGTGATTCTGGATATTTGTCATAGTCTTACATGGGCGTGTTCTTTTTTGATATTTTAGGCACATTGAGTATTGCATGCATAGAGTAAATTTGCTGCGGCATTATGGTGTTAAACCTATTCTTGTCTTTGATGGAGGTCTTCTACCGATGAAGATTGAACAAGAGAACAAGCGTGCCAGGTATTCTCTATAAGCCACTTGAAGTTTTTTATTCCTCAATTGGTCTTGCTTTAATTTTGCTGCCAAAAGTGCTAAACAATTTAAAAAGCTGTTGTCCAAACAACTTAGGCTGACTGAATATGTATTCTGCTACCCATCAGCTATAAATTAAAATTTAGCTTGTTCACTATTCAACATATGTTAAATGCCCATTTCGGGAATGAATAGAGTAATCCACTAGACTTGTGTCTCCTCTTTCGCCATAGCTATCAGTTTTGTGGAGTGAAAGAAATGTTATGTGCCCAAAAAATGCAGGGCAAGGAAGGAAAATCTTGCACGTGCCATCGAGCGTGAATCAGATGGGAATTCTTCTGCTGCTTATGATTTCTACCAAAAAGCTGTTGATATTTCACCTTCAATTGCACATGATCTGATTCAGGTAAGGAAGGGGATCTACAAAGGCATTTGTTTGATTTATTCTGAACAGGATCTGTCTTCAAATCAAACATTGAATCTTAACTCTAGAAAATGTTTTCTCTTCTACTGGCATGGTCACTTTTGGAAGGTCTTAAAGCAGGAGAATGTATGTTATGTTGTGGCTCCTTATGAGGCTGATGCCCAAATGACCTTCTTGGCAATCAGCAGACAGGTTGATGCAATTATAACTGAAGACTCTGATCTTATAGCATTTGGCTGCCCTAGAGTGAGTAATCTAGCAATTGATTAATTTTAAAGTCCTAATCATTTCTTTCATTTTCCATAGTACTTATAATTTTCCTGGGGGGGATGATCCTTCCTAATCCAGATCATCTTTAAAATGGACAAGTTTGGGCAAGGTGTTCAGTTTCAGTATTCCATGCTGCAGAAAAACAAGGACCTCAGTTTTGCAGGATTCACTAAGCAAATGGTCCTTGAGATGTGCATCTTGAGTGGTTGTGACTATTTGCAGTCACTGCCAGGAATGGGCCTAAAAAGGGCTCATGCACTTATTAGTAAATTCAAAAGTTATGAAAAGGTCAGTTTAATTGTGAATGAACTTAATGCTTGAACTCTTTCAATTGATGGAACAAGAAAAGCAGTTACCCTGAGCAAACAAATGATCAGGGCTTTCAATATTTTTCTAGAGCTTCATTTTTTTGTCTATTTTTCTTACTTTCAAATTCTTAAAGTATTGTGGGGAAGTTCTGATGAATTTCTGTTTTATACCAAATGTTGTTTGATTCACTTTAGGTTATTAAGCATTTGAAGTACAGTACAGTTTCAGTTCCTCCTTTGTATGAAGAATCATTCAAGAAAGCACTAATGACTTTCCAACATCAACGGGTTTATGATCCAATCACTGAAGATATTGTACATTTGTCTGACATATCCAGCAGCAATGGTGATGATTTGGACTTTTTAGGCCCATATCCTTCAGTTAGAACTTACCTTATTTGTCATATTGGCTCTTCATCGTAACTCCTTTTTTTTAAATACGTTAGAAAATACCTTAACCTTCAATACATTGATACCACAGCCTATAGCTAAAGGTATAGCACAAGGTGATCTTGACCCTTTTACTCAAATGCCATTCCAGGTATCTTTACATGTACATTTTATTATATTGCCTTTGTGTGCGAGTGTTTAGTTGAAGTGTAGATTCTTCTGTTCTTCTATTGTGTGTTCAGCTATCAGGTGATATTAGGGTATATGTTGAACCAGAAGAATGCTTAAAGAAAATTACTTGTTAATCCTACAAATTTACGTAGTTGTAGCATGCAATGGAGTAAACTTATAGGGAAATTTTGCTTAAACAATACTTTAACACCTATTATTATCACTTAGACATGTTTTGTATCAAAGTAGAAAAAAAAAGCAAAAATGAAAGTCTGCATTTAATTTAAGTCTCTATTTTTCTGTTTTTGTTCTGCCCCCCCAATCGTTTGTGGGATAAATTGTAGAATTTGTTCTTTATTTGTGCTTCAATCTTTTGTCTTCTTTTAACTAACAGGGAGGCACTGATAATTCTCAGCTCGTGCCTGACAAAAATTTTAGGCCTGAAAGTGAAAGGAAAAAGCTTGATTTGCCTGTGCAGAAGAATCTCCTGACCAAGTATTTTTGTATCCTTCGGTGTCCATTTGTCAGATTTTATTATCTTATTGAGGATTTTGGATATAGCAGTTTTCAAAACCTGTGGTTAGAAATTTTAGTTTTAAGTTTGTTATTATCATGTCGGAGTATATGTTTATTTCTTACTTCAGAATGCTAGAAAATAGAAGTTGGTGATTCTCTTTTACTATGGAGGAGTACTCTCTCTCTCTCTTCCAACAAATGAGAGAAAATGCTGTCATCATGTTCCCTATTTCCATGTTTAAGGAAATTTTTGTTTGGGATGATTTTACTGAAACATGCTTTTTGTCACCAGATAAGGCTGTAAGAATATGATACTGAAGGAAAGAAATGGTTTTAGGATAGCTATGTTAGTTTGAAAATAATTTTCATAGGGTTATGGTATAACTGAACATAAAATTTATATCCTGTCTCACTAATTGTGCATGGGTTCAAATTATGTGATTAGTTTTTCCTTAAAATGCGAAGGCTTTGCATCTCTTGAAGCAAAGAGAAAATTCAGGGCTCCTCGGATGTCACCTAATGTTCCAAATGCAGAGGATACCACTTCAGTCAGCCCTGAGGAACAAGTTACTGTAGAGGGGTGTTCCTATGGAATAAACTGCTCATTGCCATCCCCAGTAAACTCTGAAAATGTGGGCAATGTTCCTCTCGATAAAAGTTTTCACAATGATATGAGTTTTGATTTATGAAACTTTTCAATTGAATATCACTAAACCGAACTCTTCTTTTGCCTTCTTTCTTTCTTTTTTGTAGGACAAAAAGGGTTTTACATCTGAAGTTCCTGGTTCTGAATCTCTAAGTCATGGTAATAATATTGTTTCCTCTCAAATAGATCTACAGCTTCCTTTGTCAGTAAGTACTGACTCCTTTCTCTGTTCATGACTGTGAAAGATATGGTGGTTGAGAGGAGTAGTGCAGAACATACTTTGCTTCCACAATCTGATATTTCAATACATAAACCTTCTCTACAATTGCAAAAGGAGCATGAAAGTAAGAATTTTACTGATGCAGTCGAGGGAAAGACAAGAACAGAGAGCAGAAAGGTCATTGTAAGAAGTTCGTATTTTCAGCTTAAGCAAGTGATCAAGAATGATCAGGAGAATAAACCAGAAAAGCTTCTAGTTGAGGTTGATGGTGCCATTGATATATCCGACAATGTCAATCTTGGGTTTTCTTCTGATAATAGCTGTCCCCAGGGCACAACTGTAAAAAGGAAGACTTTGTTAAACGACAGTGTGCAAAAAGTAGGTTCTCTAACTAGCATGTGTCTCCCATTTTTTTCTCAAGAGAGGAAGAATTTTCTAGTATGTTTGTGTTTTAACTGTTTCTAACTCCAGGAAAATCCGAGAGCAAAGTACATGCGTACCAGTGCATCTCTTCCAACTAATGGTGTGTATTCATTTCAATAACTCATAGTTTACCCTCTCTTGGCAAGTAATATATATTTATCAATTGATATATATTCTTTCAATGAAATTAAACTGTGTTTACTAGCTTATCTTTGTCCAAATCTAATGCAGGAGAGTTTTGTTTGTTTATTGGTTTGATTTCTTTTATAACCTCCAGGTTGTGATCCTAACATGGACAAAAAATTTCTGGAGACAAGAACTGATGAAGGAAAGTTTGGTTCCAACATTTCGCACTTAGGCCATTATTCTGAAATAGCAGAGAAATCAATGGAAAAATTTGTTTCAGTGGTATCATCATTCAGATGCTCCTCGTCTGGTTCTCGTGCTAGTGGTCTTCGTGCTCCTCTCAAAGACGTTCGGAATATTTGTACCAACCGGTAATCTATTTAGTCAATGTTAAAGTTCCTCTGTGCTTTTTAAAATTGTTTACTGGCATCATTATTAACCACTTGGTTTTGATCCCTTGAAGATCATCTACTGCATTGGATTTGAGCCAGTTTGCTTATGTACCTAATAGCCAGAAGTCTGCCTTACGATCACAGAGATTTTGAATTTGGATACTATTTAAGCAGAATTTTATTGCCTGGGCAGCATTGTTCTGTTGCCGCAGGAGCTTTGAGTCCAATTTCCTTTGGAACCGTGAGTGGCACTATTTGATTTTTTTTTCTTGTTCTGTATTGGCTTGTTCTAATTGGTTCTTTAACCTTTATTCAGGACTGATTTTACGCAAAGGCTGATTCTGGATTAATCAAGGCCTTTGGTTCTGTTGCCACCAGCACAATTGATGATTTTCACACTTCCAATCATATTCCTGTAAATTGAGAAGTCTCATCGGTACATGTCTTGTGTTTTCATTTATATGAAACTCCTGTAATTGTTATTGTCCATGTGATGATAAACTCCTGTATGTGCTCTATCTCCCCCCCCAAAAAAAAATATTGATCACCATTCCGGCAGATTGTTTTTTTTCCTGCCTCAAGGATTTTGTATCTCATAATTGAACACAGAATCAGTAACGAGCCATTCTTTGTAACTGCCACACAATGTGTATTCTACTGATATTAAAAGATTAATTTGAGTCTTACATTGGTTCTTGTTATTGTTCTCTGGTCATGAAACAATCTGCTTGTGTGAAGAAAGTCTTGGTCTTGTAAGAACCTATAATCGAAATGCAATGGTTATATAATTGTTAATATCTTGAATGGCGAAAATTCTTCGATGGAATGAGTATGTATGTGTCTATCAAATTACTTGTACATTTGTGACATCTTCTACTTATCTCGTTAAATATGATTTAGAGAATTATGATTATCACATATTATTTTGCCAACCTTATTTAATGGGTTTTAGATTTGTCTTTTACCCATCTCAAATATTGAGATTTAGAGTGCGTCCGTCGACTTAAACTTGGATATCATCTTTTCAAATGAGCAAGAAATACGCATCAAAAACTCTAATCTGCCAAATAATGTATAACGGTTAA
>WYDK02000068.1:1316508-1330827 GCA_009867345.2 Toxicodendron radicans
AGCTTTACTTACACCTAATATTCAGCATGAGAAAGGCATATAAGATAGAGTAAGTTCTATGCATTTCAAAAGTAGGAACAAAATTTTTAAAGCAAACTCTACAAAGTTTAAAATAAATGAGTCCCATTCCCACTTTCATTGAAGTTTATTGATTCTTTCGTACATGCAAAGCACAAAAACTTTGATATAGAAATGTACTTCATTTCAACTTAGCTTGAAATATCGTCAATGGCTAAGCTCAGGAAACCATGTAGATTTTCTGTAGTTCTATTTCTAGTTCTGGTATTTCTTTGCAATGGTTGGCATGCGAGCGCCGAAACTGAGTATATATCAGCAGTAGGTGATCCAGGAATGAGAAGGGATATTCTAAGATTAGCCATCGAGTCATGGAATCAATGCAATGAGGTAGGAGAAGAAGTTCCTCATATGGGAAGTCCAAGAGCTGCAGATTGCTTTGACATATACAAGGCTTCTCCACAGTCAAATGGTAAGTTCCCACTTTTCCTTGTATTTTAATTTGATGTTAGGTCACTTATGATTAGGTTAAATATAAATTTTAAACAGCATACACAAACTGGATTCGTTACCTTTTTTATTTCACATCTTGATCGTGGAGGTGATGTAAGAAGATTGTATTTGTTTTATCTTTACATTAAAAACAACCTTGTCCTTGAAAGTCACTGTGTTATTTAATTTCTCTCCTGAAACATATATCAAAGTTTTCTTTGGCAGTGTAGAACAAGTAGTTATTCTTTCCATTATATTCTTATTTTTGGCAAATAATATATGTACAGAAAAAAACTGTTCCATTTGCAACATGCTACCCTACACATTGGTCCATAGAGTGACAGAGGCAGACAACAAGCTAGGGATCGGAGACCCTTTTCTTGGGCTTCAACCAGATGCTCTTTTCAATGTAGACCTTTATGCTGCAGACAAGGAACTCTATTTGGGATCTAAATGTGAAGTTGAAGACAAACCAAATCCTTGGCAATTTTGGACGATCATGCTTAAGAGTGGTAACATGGATACTACTGCAGCCATGTGTCCTAAAAACGGGTATAAAGTTGGGCCATTTGGGCCTGATAATGGGTTCCCTTGCTTTGGAAAAGGGTGCATGAATCAACCATTGATATATCATGACTACACCACATTGCAGGGGCCAAATAGGACTACTCTTAAGGGAAGGTTTTATGGCTCATGGGATTTGAATGCTGATTTGAGTAAAGGATCGGTGGGTAACATTTCTTACCATTCTGTGGATTGGGAGAAGGAAGTTGGTCGAGGAAGTTGGGTTTTTCATCATGTCTTGAGGACATCCATAAAGTATCCGTGGTTGATGCTTTACTTCCGATCAGATGCCACGCACGGGGTATCTGGTGGCTACCATTATCCCACCAGGGGTATGTCCAAGATTGTAAGTTATTCTCACTCTAATTTAGCTTTATGGAAGCATTCCCCTTTAAATTTGTAATTTTTTCGACCAAGCAAATCAGGTTGTTGGGCAATCATTAAAATCCCAGATGTATTTTGCAGATTCCAGAATCACCAAACTTTAAAGTAAGGTTCACTCTAAATGTGATCAAAGGTGGGGGTCCTAGCAGCCAATTCTACCTAATGGACATTGGCAGTTGTTGGAAGAACAATGGACAACCTTGTGATGGCAATGTAACATCAGATGTTACGAGATATAGTGAGATGATCATAAATCCCAACACAACTTCATGGTGCCAGCCCGACCATCTTAGTATATGTCCACCATACCACACGTTCCCCGACGGGACTCGCGTCCATCGCAACGACACTGCCCGCTTCCCTTATGCTGCTTATCACCTGTACTGCTCCCCTGGAAATGCAGACCGTCTTGAAATGCCTTATACTTTATGTGATCCATATAGCAATCCTCAGCCTCAGGAAATATTGCAAATTTTGCCGCACCCCGTTTGGGGTGAGTATGGCTATCCTACTAGCCAAGGAGAAGGTTGGATTGGCGATCCAAGGACTTGGGAGCTTGATGTTGGAAGATTGTCTCAATCTTTATATTTTTATCAGGATCCTGGAACTCCACCAGCCAGGAGGCAATGGAGGTCTATTGATTTGGGAACTGAAATTTTTAAGGACCCTGATCAAGTTGCTGAATGGACTGTTAGTGACTTCGATATCCTAGTATCAAAGCAATGAATATGCATGATACAGAAAGAGAGATATTAGGTGCAAGTGAAAACATGAATTTAATTGTATAGAGAAGATTCTTCAGCTTCAATCCAAAGGATTTCTGTCATTCTTTTCAAAATTTTATTATCACAATGTAAAATAACTGGACTGATTTTTTGTACTCTTCATTATCTAACTTGATAAGTTATTGAGTTATTGACACTCAAAAAGTCTCTTGCTCCAATAACGTCATTTTCACAACAGCAAATTCAATTTGCCACTCTATCCAACGAGCTTGAAGATCTTTTTCATGAACAGGATTGATGATGGTAGTTTAGCAGACGTAATTGAATATGGTAATTTCCATTGACATAAACAGTGCTGTAAATATTTTTCCTTACTCTTAACATTGTAACAGTACTGTAAAGCAGGTTGAGAGTTTGGGTTGACAATGAAGAAAGAAATCTAGAATGCAAGAGTTGACTTGCAAAGACTTTTACTAGTGGGCGAAGACGACCCCAAGTGAAGAATGGTGATAAAGTTGAAACTGATCTGAGGCAATAAATAAAAAGGTTGAGAAATTGCTGGGTAATTTCCAAGTTTGTAGACATCAGTTGAACGACGACAAGGAATAGTAAGAGATAAGAAATCCATAAATCTGATGGTAGGTACTGGTAGTGAACTTCGATGGGAGTTTCTCTTGTAACAATAGCGCGTTGATGTTGTGGCCATTGACGTTGATCATGGAGCAAGTAGGTTAAAGTCTTTGAGATAATGAATGTGAAGTTGGAGTATGATACAGTGCAAGGGCAGCGTGAGCATCACGGACTGAATTATCAACTTTATAGAAAAAATAAAATAAAATAACTTTAAAATTATTATTTTTATATTATCTACAAATTATTATTCTAATTAAAAATATATACATTATCAAGATTTTATTAAAAAAAATTAAAATAGATTATCATATTTATTTAAAAAAATTGAAAAATATTATCTACAAATTATCATATTCTTTAGGAGTCCCATATATATATTGTCCACAAATTATAGAGTTTTTATTGTAAATAAATAAATTATCAAGGTTTTATTAAGAAAAACTTTTCAAAAATAAATTATCGAGATTTTATTATAATTTTTTTTGAAAATATATTATCCACAAAATATCAAGTTGTAGGGAAATCCCTTCTTTAGAACTTATCTAGTCTTTTATTTTATCTACAAATTATCAAGTTTTTTATTAAAAATAAATAAATTATCAAGTTTATATTAGAAAATTAAACATTATAAAAAAAAAGTAAAAAATTATAAATTTTTTATATTATCTACAAATTATCATGTTTTTGTGAAAAAAAAAAAAATAATTCAAAAAATTTAGGCAATTTTTTTAATACGAAAATGAAAAGTTCCGTTGCCGGGAATCGAACCCGGGTCTCCTGGGTGAAAGCCAGATATCCTAACCGCTGGACGACAACGGATCATATGCTAAGTTTTCTTTAAAATATATTATTGTATATTTAACCAATTTCTACCCTCACATTATCTTTTGAATTTTGATTTACTTGTTTAACTTTTAATTATGCAACTCTGCTCTAAAAAAAAATAAGCTACAAAATTTAATATATGATATGGGTATAAATACGGGCAACAATTATGGATAAAATTACTTCATTATTAATTATGCAATAATATTAACTATGTTATATAAAATAAAGTCTTTAATATAATGAGTGTATGTATATTCGTTCAATCACATCGCACGTATAAGTCACATACATTTATATAGTTTATATAGTGATTATACGAACATACATACATCTATTTTATAGAAGAATATAGTACACGACAAAAGAGCAAATACCCCATTTATGGTCTTACTAACTAGACAAAAATTGAAGGAAAAGAACAAGTTAATCTTCAGAAGGGCAAGTGCACAGCCGGCCAAGAAACAATAGTCACAAATCTGATGGAGGTGGAAGATCATGTACTTGGTCTTGATTTGCTTTGTCATGAAGATACTGATCACTCTATAACCACATTTCTCCAGATCAGGCAAGAGAGGAAATGGGGAAGTGACAAATGCATGGTTTATGTGACATATTACTAACTTGTGACCAGGGGAATTGAGATTTGACTGCCACCAACTTTGTATCTTTTTGCTGACTATTGGACTCTCTGTGATCCATTCTACCAGAATCTGTATTCCAAATAAATATAATACCCAGTTTGGGATTTCCTCTTATCAAGAAAAATCCTTATCAAGAACTTAACAAAAAGAGATGAAAATGGGTATGCTTTCATGTTCAATGAATCAAGTTGGGCCACTCTTTTTGTTTGTCTCTTTTGTTCTTCTCATTCTTTTAAGTGAGTGATAAAAGTAGGTTAAACATTGTTGCAATAAAAAATCAAAGGAAGAGATGAAGCAAATCATGGGATAATCTCAACTACCACTATCACCACCACCACCACCACCACCACAACCACATTTCTAATCAAAACTCTCTTTCTGACAACCTCCAATTATTTCCCAAGTAAATGGCCTACTTGTGTACCCACTTTGCCTGCCTGCCATTCAACCTTAATCCTTTAAAGCACATGGGCTCATGGTGAATACTTTTGACCCACCACATCCAACCATTTTCAGAACTCTCAATTGCAACAAGATTCTGCTCATTCTCATATTTCCCCAAGGAGTGGACTCAAACGGGTATCTTAAACTCACAAAGCTCTGTTTATATGTTTTAATATACACCAGTTACAATATGTCAGGGCCATTATAATTGAGTTCAATTCACTAAAAAGAATAAAGTATGTAGTTCATTATCATGTTGACGAACATCCTTTATCAAGGCAACTTTTTGATGCAACATCAGCAAGTTGATGGTGGTATGGCGTGCACCAGTCATTGGCATCTAATAGACCAAAGTAATTGGCATCATGTCAAGGTACTGTATAGTCGGTGATAGGAACCGTTGTTTAATAGAACGAAACTTGGTTCCGAAATTGGATTACTGAAAATGACAACCACTAGATTGATCTCCAGGAAGTTCCCCACTATTGAAATTTATTCTTGCCTTTCTTTAGAATCTTCATAAAGCATTCTCAGCAGAAATATGCCTTGTGATTTTTTTTTAACCCAAGGATCTAAGGTTCCTCTTTTTTGACCATCTAGATTCCTATATGCTTCTTTCCTCACATGTGAGAGTTTGAACATATAAATTATGCCATTCAGATCATAAGATAATTCTTTTTAGGACTTACTGAATTAGGAAAAATAATAAACAGTACCAAGATCAATCTGCTCAGCTATTTAACGTCATACAATTAGCCTTGGGGCCAGCTAAAAGCTAAAAATAACAACCATATGCATCACCATCTGAAAACCATATCAATTATAGAATGTAAAGTAGTGAGCAAGTGGTTTACAAACTATTTTATCATCCATCGAAATCTACATGTTTAGATATTATTCGACTCAATATATTCAGTTATATAATCAATATGTTTGGATCTTTCTCAAGTATATAAGTAATACACAAAATTACTGAGCAAAGTAGAAAACAATCTGAAAAGTGCCTTTTTCTTGAGCATCCGCAAACTGCTGACATTTTATGTTTTGAGTACTTTCTGTTTTACTTTTCTAAATCAATGAGCCATTACACATAAAATTTAAAAGAGCTCTACAACATTTGTCATTCCTTCAACACAAGTACGGTATCCCTATAACTTTCCTTTTCTTTAATTTCCTGAGATTTCAGTGAAAGAATTTGTAACTATTACCAAAAAAAATGTGAACATATATAAGCAGGGAAGACAACACCGCAGGAGTGGCTGTTTACCCTTACAAAACAGGCACAGACATTGACATAGGCACTGAGACATCACCAGTGAAACTTGAATCCCTATTTGCAGCTGAGTTGCCTGCAAATGCATAACCGATACCCAGTCCACCGAAATGCAAGGTAGCATGTTCACACCTTTGAAACACTCTAGCAAGGGATGCTGCCTTTCTTCTCGCCCGCTTTGTACCAGTAAACAACAGAGTCTGAAGCAAACCAGCCAATGCTGGTGCCTTAAGCACTCTCTCAGTTGTGGCTGCCCCACCACTCCTGCACAACTCGAGTAATGCCGCAACTGCATTCTCTTTCCCCCTTGGTGTCCCACACCTCATCATTCCAATCAACCCTGCCACAGCCATTTCCTCTTTCCCCACAGCTGCAGCCCCAATTTGCTGCCTAACAATTAAGGCTAACGCACCTGCTGCCTCCTCTGCAACCCCTTCAGTTCCCAATGCTCCGACTACTGCTGCAACAGCTCCTGCCTCTATCATTCTCATACAATTATCTGTGTGCGTAGATAGATTAAATAAAGCTGTGACAGCATCCTTCTTCCCTCTTGGGGTTCCAACTCTCAACAACCCCGCCAAGGCCTCAACAGCCCCACTCTCATCAGCTATTCTCTTCTTATAGTCATGGACTGCAGAGAGGCTAAACAATGTCGCGGCAGCATTTTCCCTGGCTTCTGTTGTGAGTCCAAACCTCAGGACTTCAACAATAGATGCCAAACACCCTTCCTCATCCATGATACGACTTTTGTTCTTTTCATAAATTGATAGATTAAGCATTGCAGTAACCGAGTTCTCTTGTGCAACAGGGTTATGAGATGAAAGTAGCTTGCGAAGATGGGGAATTGCGCCAGCTTTTGCAATAAACGCACGGTTTTCTTTTCCTGTTTTTGCTAATAAACGTACCTCCCGTGCAGCCACAGTCTTTGCAGCTTGAGATCCATTTGCTAGCTGTTCGATGAGAAGCTCTGCTGTGGCTCTATTGGCTTCAATTGCAGCTTTACTAGGTAAAGCCGCAGCAAAAGAATCAGATGTATCTGTAGTCTCTGGAGCGTCATAAGGAATTCCGTGAGCAGTGCACCACTGCATAATCAAATTCCTCAAAGCTCGATTAGGGATAAGGCGTGTATGGACAAGCATTTGCCCCGTCTTTGGACAAGAACAGTGCCCTTCCTCCAACCACCGGGTGATCGAACTCCTGTCATAAGTCTGACCAGTTGAAATTATCACTGGATCATGCATCAAATCCAACGATATCGGGCAACAGAAGTCCTTAGGTACTGATAAAAAAGTATCCGCAATCTCTTGAGTAATCAACCCTTTTCTTGGCTTCTTCTGATTGCCAATTCCCAATCCCCCCTCATCTTCCTCGAACCCAAATAGCAAAAACCTGCAATATCGTGTCACTGCAACAAACCCATTAAGGACAGCAGCTGTTGGCTCAACATCCCCCTCATGGTTAGCAATTTGCTCCTCCAAAAACTCAATCTCAGTTCTACAACTCTTTGCATCTTTAATCTCCAAATTCTCCACAAAGAACGATCGCAACTCCACATGATTTGGTACCTTCCCGTTCTCTAACTCGTCAAGAAAATAAAAGAATTTAACCCTCAATAAATCATCTTTTTTATCTATATACAATTTAGCCTTGCTAGCATGCCTCTGCATAAGGTCAACCTGCTCCCTAACGTCGTCACTCAATTCAACATCATTAACAGGAAAAACATCCAAAAGGGTCGATATTTCTTGATTCAAATCATGAAAATGCCCCGAAATTGAATGATTTTGAATCAAAAGCCATAACTTACTGGACTGTCCACAATAATCAAGCAATATTTTGCACCTGTAAAGGAGCAAATACAGCTCCTTGAAACACAACATGGCCGTTGAAGGAATAACAGAACCCGAGTCCCTTAAACATTCTAACAACACAAGAAAAACCTCGATCTTTCGAATCAAAGAACGAAAATTCTTCCTCTGAAAGTAGAAAGATTTGTTGGAAAAGCAAGAAAGAAGCTCAGATGAAATAGTTACAAGGGTTTGTATAAGAGCCACATCGGTTAAGTCAACCGGGGCCAAGAACGCCTGTAAAGAAGGTGATCTCCGCCTCCGAAGAGACGAAAATATGGCCGCTGTAGCCATAAACTATCTAAAAACGAATAACTCCAGGCAACAAAATCAAAGATTTTGACGCAACTAGATCTAAAATAACAGCTATAGAAAGAAAGAAAAAATGAAGAGCAACTCAAAGTCTGTACATATAACAAAACCAAACCAAACCCAACCAAAGAATAACAATAATAAAACAATGAAACACAAAAAAAAAAAAAAAACCTCAAAGTGAGAAATAGACACCAAAGAAAGAAAGAAAATCTCTCACTCTTGTTGTTGGTTGAATCTTCGAAGGAAGAAGAAGAAAAGGGCACAAATAAATAAGGGGTTTAAAAGTGCAAATTTTTTGTATATGCGCGTTCGTTAGAGAGAGAATGGAAAAAGAGAGTAGATTTCCAAGGCTTTGGTTTTGGTTTTGGTGCTGTTAATGCATTCAATTCAATGGAATGGAGTTTTCTTCAGTGAAAATGACTTTTATGGTTTTGACGCTTTGATTATCCACGTTCTTTCTCCAATTCCTTCATTCTTCTTCTCCTCTCTCCTTCGACTTCACTCTATACATAATTAGTTGAACAAAATTTTTTTTTTTTAACTGTGGCTTCTAGTTTGCGCATGCCTGAAACACCCTTTTAAATTATAAACGTAAAAAATTATAAAATAAAACAATCATTTTATATTAATTTTATATAATTTTTATCTTATTATATATTTAATTTGTATGATTTAAATTATAAACATAATATTATTGATCAACAATTAAACAATTTAATTTTGATTCATAGAAAATTTGCAATATTTATATTTAATTATCGAGAATTAACCCTTTTTTTATTACCACCTCTCAAAATTAACCCAATTATAAATAATAAAAATAATTTTGTATTTTAGGCAATATTATTATTATTTTTTATTTAGAAGATAATTTCAAAAACTAACTTCTAGAAATTGTCAAATTATTGGAGTTAGGCTCCGTGTCATATATCCCATAATTTCTCATCATAAAAAAATAAATGATATGTATATATTAGAAGATATATATATATTATTTATAATAGTAAATTAAATTAAAGAGTAGGTAATGTATATAAAGGAGGTTAAATTTGAATATTCCGGAAAAAATAAAAAGTCATAGCATAATATAAATACTGCTGACATTCATTATGTTTATTGTTGAGTTTGATTTATTTACTTTTTTAAAAATAAAAAGAAAAAAAAACTGGGATTTGGTTGGAAGGGTTGACTAAAATAAAGGTGGTGGACCCACGTGACTTTTGGTTTTTGGGAGCGCGCGGTGGAATTTAGGAGGAGGTCATTAGTGTGGGGCCAACTTGTATTTACTATTCTTTTTTTTATTATTGATTTATTGATTTTCTGGTTTTTTTTTTGAAAAAGATAAGTATATAAACCAATTTTATCATTTTTTTATCACAATCGTAATTAATTAAATTGATCAAATGAATCTCGTTAAACTAATTGTAAATTGTTACGTAATAATTTTTAAAAAAAATTTATAAAATTAGATGATAACCTAAAACTACCCCGTTTTGGGAATCAGTTTGACTAAACTCAACGTTTTAACCAAAGTTAAAACATTCACACTCAAAGTTGACTCCCATAACCATAAACTACTTCTTTTTTACCATTTTTTTTTTCAAAAGTAAAATCTTCAATTATTACATTTTCTTTTTTTTTTTTTCTTTTCTTTTCGGTAAACTACGTAGAAAATAAACAACGTTTTGATTTGAGGGTGTTTGATTTTTTTTTTCAAAATATTTTTTAAAAGTATAATTTGAAGATAAAAATAAACTATTTAATATAAAACGTATTCACTATTATTGAAAAGAATTATATACTTTTTTTTTTCAAAAAAAATATAAAAATCCCCGTTTAAAAATATTAAAAACATTTTCGCAATTCATATTATTGGACTTCAAAAATAAATAAAATAAGCCCAAAAAAAATCATGTTTATGTAAAGGTAAAACCTACTACTTTTGTTTTTTTTTTTTTCATAAACCCGATATTTGTCTTTTCCATAACTCGAATACAAGATCTTAGATATAACTAATCTTTGTGGTTAAAAAACTTACCATCCAACTGTAAGGGTAGACGTAAAACCTACGATTTATAATTGAATAAACGAGAATAATCTGTTAATCATGTTGTAATTTTGTTTTTGTTTGCTTACCGTGACTTTGATTTGTTAGAGAAAAACATCAAATGAATAAATTAAAAGGATTTGACCAAATATTCATAATTGAATTAAAAATACACAAACGTCCGGTTATACCAAGACCTTAAACATATTACAAACAAGATGAAGACAAGTTTAGGTACACAATCAAATTGAAATTTCCTCATTCCCAACAAATGGAAGTAGAGTTTGGTTCTTCTTATTTGTTTTTTACTACCCCCAATTTTAATTAATTAATTTCTTAAATTACACCCCAAATGGAAATTTTGATCACTCCAAAGTCCAAACCTATCTAGTAGTTTTCAATTTCCTTTTTTTTTTTTTTTATGAAACAGGGTATCTGAGCCATCTTATCGCATCTCGACTAATCCATGTAAACAACTAATATAATATCTCATCGCCATGATCACATGCTTAATCTTGGGAGTCAGTACATCCCAACACTCGTCTTACCACTTGAACTACTTAAATGCAAAACAGTTTTCGATTTCATGTGGACTTAAAATCAAGACAAGTAACCTCAAAGGGTTGGTCTGGTGATTAAGGAAGTGTGCTCCCTTCCTTGACGTCTTGAGTTTATACCTTGGGATCACCTACCACAATGCATAATTGTGACTTACCTAGTTCATTGGTTTGTAGGACATTCAATGAACCCCGAGGATTCAAACATTGGGGTCACCTACCACAATGCATAATTGTGACTTAGCTGATTCATTGGGTTTGAAGGGTATTCAATAGACTCCGGAGATTAGTTAAGGTGCGCGTAAAGTAGCATGGACCCCCCGATTACCAAAAAAACACTAAGAAAAGAAAAGAGAGTGATTAATTAGGTGAATTCAAGTGGGACTAATAATTTAATGAAGATTAGTAAAATGGGTTATCTTAAACATGTTTAATTAAATATAGGTGCAAACAGAAAAAAGGTTGGTGGCTTGGTGTCGTTGTTTTTTCTCTAAAACTATTAATAAGCAGCCGTTGTTCAAAGCTTTGGCTTTAATGTCTGTGTCAGTTTGGTCTTTGTTTGGTAAGGAGGCCTACACAACAAGAAGTCATCTTTAATTCTCTATATATTTTAAAAACCAATTATTTTTTTTTTCATTATAATTAAATTATCTTTTTAAACAAATATATGATTAGCCATTAATCGTTTTTGTGCTATTGATTAATTAACTAAAATCTCTTTGAAATTTTTGAAATAACACAAATTATCGTCTTTAATTTTTACCTGTTAAAATAAACAATAAAAAGGTAATTTTATAGATATTTATAAACTTATAATAACATATGTTATAATGACTCATCGGTGGTTCATTAACAGACAAGAGGATTTTTATAATTATATCACACTTTATGGGGTTGATTCTAATTTTGAAATAAAAAAATTGGCGAAATTATAAAGTATATATCTTAATTTACCTTTTTACGAAGTTAATTTTAATATAAAAATAAATTATGTGAAAATTTAATGATTCTTTTTTTGTAGTCAATGTATTCGGATCAGCTTATACGTATTTTGACTAATATTTGGGGGAGACTAACACAACAACCAGAGATCGTACGTCTATCTACATAATCTCTAATTCGTTCTAATCATCTAGATTACTCACGTATGATTAAATTTATGATATTACATAATTATAATTTCCCAATTTATAAATTATATACCCTAATTTGCCTTTTTATGAAGTTAATGTTAAAATAGAAAATAAACTATGTGAAAAAATTATATGATATTATTATACTATTTATAAAATTGTAATATAAATATATTAAAATTTGCATAATTATTTTTGTAATATTAGATATATTAATTTTTGAACCAATGAAAATCAAAGTTAGCTACAAACTTTGGTCTTGCCAATCCCCTCCACAAGTGGAGCCATGCATTTACTCTGTCGACGAGTACGTGTCAGCTAGTGGTTAGTCTGTTATGAGAGTCAACCTTGAATTACACGCCCCATCACAAGTACAGCTGTGGTTGCAGTCACGCCACGTAGAATGAAGTCAACCAATTAAATCAAAGTCAAAGAAAAGGAAGGGCATAGGTTGGACCATGACCAAACCAAAGGTCGGCCGGTTTGTCATTTCATTTGTGTGCTAAAACAAAAATCAAAACCACCTTTTGGTTTGGTTAACTTAGCGGTCGGGTTAATTTAATCGATGACGTGGAGAAGTGGTATTTGAAAATACAGAGTATCGTCACGAAATAAGAGTGAGGGGAGGGGGGGTCGGGTGCCGGCAGTTTCGCGTGTACGCGTGGTGTGAGTGAGACTGTGCGACACGTGTTCGGCTTTCAGCATGCAAACACAAGTGGCTGCCCCTTGTTGTGATACAGCTACGTCTACGCGTCATTTACTCAAATGACCTCAAAATGCAGAAATCATAATTTGTCAAATTATGATACACCTTTCTGCTTATATTACTATTGCACTATAGGATCTACACTATGGCGTATTTTCATAAATTTTGCACCATTGGATTTATTTTTATAAGTGCTATACGCGTTGGTTTTGCTGTTGCTGTTGATGTGTGTCGGATTGGATCCGAACACATGATAGGTGGGTTCTAAAAAAAAAAAGGTGCCTATGGGTCTTGCGAGTGGCCTCGATGCTTCTAACGTCAACTGTTGATATATGACTAGGTCTAGGGGTGATCAATTTCAGATACTTTGTATTTTTTTAAGGAATCAGAATTGGAATTTGTCAGTTCTTAAGATTTGGAACGTGAATCAGAACCGATTATTTTCGATTCCTAGAAACTTGGAACCAGAACCTGAAACATAGGTTCCGATTCCAGGTACCCGGCTTAATTTTAATTACCCATACTATTTAAAAAATGACAAATACACCCTCAAAAATTGCAAATACACCTTAAATAGTTTACAAAAATTATAATTCAGTTTCGATTCCTACCCGGATACCTAGACCACGGTTCTGGTTCTCGATTCTAGCACTATAGGAACCGAAACTAGGAATTCTCAATTCCAATATTTCAGAACCGAAACCAGACCCTAATGGGATCGGTTCCGATTCTACCCTTTATGTATGCTCACCCTTAGCTATGTCACTCCCAGCATCAGCTATTGATTGTTGATCTATAGTGGATAGATACAGACACATGGTAGGTGATTTCCTAAAGGTATTATTCGCTTTAAACCCTAGTGTCTGTACAATTTTATCTTGAAAATACACCTCTGAATGATAAAGGTGTCATTGTGCTACATAAATGACTAAAACTCTCATCTCCTAACCATGGTAGGACTTTAGCACCAACGACACGTATTGTATTAATCTTACTTTTGTCACGTGGGTCTTAAGGTAAACATTTATTTGGATATCTTCTATAAAGTTGTACAATAAATTCCATTATAATTAGCTCTTTTAAACTTTAAACACGCATCAATATAATATACAAAATCAAGGTTTAGTCTAACAAGTTATGATTAGTAGGTTAATTTCATAGGATTCCCATTTTAAACACTTTCTATTAAATACTAATAATTCATAATTGATTGTATTTTAGCTCTTTCTGGTCCAGCAAAAATATAATTTTTAATCATAATTTTGGGCAACTCATAATTATATCAAGACTTTAGACTAATACACTTTGGTCTAAACACATATAATGGTCCGAGTCAAAATTCGGTGCACCCGCGGACCGATTCATGAACTAAATTACAATTACTGATTAAATTGTAGTTTATTCTATAATTAAATTAGAAAATAAATCAAGCTTAGCCCGACAAATTCTAAGAAAATTCAGTATCTTATAATAATATATTTTTTTTAAATTAAATTATCCAACTACTGGGTTTGAGTCAGCTGCTTAACAAGTGAATAACAAATACCTCCTTCGGGTTAGTGAAAGATAAAGACACACTCAATGGTTTAATAAAAGTAGCAAAACTCCCCCAATTTTCAATAAAATATACAAAAAACGAACTCTGAAAAATTTTACACTCAAATGTTATATACTTTCATTTTCAAATTGAAAAATTTATGAATTTAAAAATGACA
>WYDK02000068.1:1362661-1379246 GCA_009867345.2 Toxicodendron radicans
CCTCCGGCACCAAAAACAAAGTGTTTTTGTTTTTTATGTTGCATGCCTAGCCCTAGCTAGAGAAAGAAGAAGAAGAATGGTTTTGTTTTTGATGTTGCATGCCTAGCCTTAGCTAGAGAAAGAAGAAGAAGAAGAAGAAGAAGAAGAAGACTCAAACTGTTTTGAAAAATGATTTGTTTTTTAATAGTGTTTTCAAAAAACAAGAGCCTTGGCTTGGCTGGTTGTGGCCCTATTGATGAAATAAGTAGGGGGGGACAAAGCCCTTTAAGAAGTTTCATTTGTTTTATTTTATTTTTATTACTAGATTGTCATAATTTGAAGTGGGCATGTTATTGTTTTGACTCTCCCTCTTGTATGTGATCAAGTACCCACTAAACCCATTAATTATCCAGCTTTGCCTTGTGGCTAGTGGTTACAAATTAAAAAAAAAAACTACAGGGGTGAATCGTATTATTTACGCAACTACACGGTTAAAGGTCATATTTTTCGATTTTCAAAGATTATAGAATTCGATAAGGATTTTAGTTTCAAATCCGCGAATCAAGTACATGAATTTCTAAATTATATATATATATAAAAGATTATACAAGCTTGCCTCACTTACAAAATACCCAAAACATGATTTTCAAGATCATATGATAAAATGATTGTTAATTTAATTTAATTTTCACCATCACAATCTCCCACTTAAAACTAATCCTAAAGGGAGACTAGCATAATAACTCACCGTCATGACGACCCACTTAAATCTCGGATGCTCAGATGAGAAATCGAACCTGAAACCGTAGGCATATCTACACTATCCGTATTTTAACCTAACCATCTGAACTATCCAGAAATGAGTCTATATTCTTTTGATTAAACCAAAAACTATTTCACCTTTAAAAAATACCCATTAGCTTATGGGTGACATTTCTTGATTTTCTCTTTTTTAGGGTTGGATTGGAATGGAGCTCTTTTTGAAATAACCATTGATTACAAAACTTTTGTTTGTGTTTTATTGTCTCCTAAATAATGCTATTGATACCAATGAATAGTAACACCACTAGCAATTGAATAACATTACAACTTCCTTAATTTCCTAGATTAGGTTAAGATTTGCTAGACTTAGACTTGTTTTAGGGTAGCTTAAACTATATAGATTTTAATGATTAAGTTCAATTATTTGTTTCTCATTTTAAAACCAGGATGGTCCACCTAATTCTTAGAGTCACAACTCACAAGTTTGTTTTAAATTAATTTGATTAAATTAAAGTACAAACCCTTAATTAATTTAAATTTTAAGAAAACCAATTTGAGTATGATCTATAGTAGTGTGTTACATGCTTCTTATATAATCATTCCATGTTCCTAATGTCAATGATAATTAAGAAACTTGAGGCTTGATTCTCTCTACTTTTAATGTATTTTTCTTCTTGTCTTCTACCAACTCCTCCGCTTCATAATTTTCATATCTTTATTGTCAATTTTGTTTACTAGTAAACAACTTTTTTCCACCTGAATAATTGCTTAATGACACTTTATCACCCACAAAATTTTAAAATATCACTTTTTTACCCAAATAACGCCTTTAATGGCACTTTTTCACCTATCTCGTCAATCGTCGACCGATTCTGGCATCGTTACGACTTCACACTACCGTCATTCTCTTCTTCGATCATCAGTTATTAAAACCCCTCAAACCTTACTCCTTCCGACCTTGTCAATCGCCGGTAATTGAGTGATTAGAGTTTGCGCAACCGCGTCCTCCCAAGTTAAATTCTGGTCAATCACGACTACTAAAATCTAACATTCCACCATCAAAAGACTTACCGGCCTTCTTTCTTAAAAAACCTCAGTAACATGGACCGAGATTGTTCTATGTTTGCCATCGAATTGGAAAGTCCATTTTCTTGGGTTGTATTTTAAAAGTGTATAGGTAGGAATGTACCATTAAACTATTATTTGGGTGGAAAAAAGTCCTTTTAATTCTTTTGTTTACCCATTTGAAGAATAAATTGGTCATGTTTCATTATGTCCCACAACTCAACTCAACTCAACCTTGGTTTTTGGTCACTGTCTTCTTTCGGCCATATATGTCTTTTTATAGCATTTTTTCTTCATTGTTTTGATCTTGGAGATTTACAAATTGAATATTTCACCATAATTAAGGCCTTTTATTCGGGAGAAGTTTGGATCTTTTGGCATGAAGGAAGCAGTAAATCATTTAAGGATATACATTCAGAAGCTTCTACTAATTCAATTCCCAGCTACTCCATCATGTCTTCCAATCCAACTCCAGCATCGGGTAACATTACCTCGGTCTAGGACTGAAATAACCAGAATTTCTTCTAAAGATAATTACATAAATTCTACTGTCACCAGTTGGCAGTGAGGACTCCAAATCTCAACAGTTAGATTATCTGAACTGAACCTGCTCTTTCAGTTCCCTCTGCCCCCACCATCCCACACAAACTCAGCTGTTCCCATCTTCTCATTAATGCTTAAAATCACTCGCATTTCTTCATTTCTTTTGATCCCTTAAATTAAATATGTACTCTTTCTCCTACAGTAGAAGGCTTAGGCCATGCAGAAGCCAGAATGTAGTCAAACAGTGAAGCAGCTCCATTTCTGGCACCTAAATAGCTGGTTTAATGGGGTCCATTATCTTCCCATCAATCAATCAATCCAGTAACGTAGGGCTCCACATCATCATCATCATCACTTCTCTGCATAGCAGTAGTCTACTGTAAGATCAAATCAAAGAAAATCTATTAAATCTTTAGTATGAGTCCATATTCATTCTATTATTCCTCCTGTACTTATTTATTCTCACCGGTTAACCAAACTGTAGCTATTCACTTTTTTTTTTTTTAATTTCCCGCCCTTTAAATCCCACCTTTTATTATTAATTTTTTTTATATATATTTTTTATTGCTATTTATCCCCACCTATGTCTCCGGCTCCAATCTGATAGTCAAAGTTATTTGCTTTACTCACTTTCTATCACAACACAACACCCTTCTGCTAAGTTTTCTCTTCTTTCTTCATCACTATTCATCTCTCAATTTTGATACTTTCTTCATCAAATGGAGACGGTGAAACCGAAATCGGGTCTCAACGGCAAGAGCAAACTGGCCAAGACTTTTCAGAAAGTAATCAACTTGAGAAGTGCAACGAAGAACATGGCTTCTAACAATGGGATTGGAATTTGTATCCTCACTGCACAGCACAAGTTTGGAGGAGATGACTCGTTTTGTATAAAGAGAAGTAGTAATAATCACATGGAAAAGCCTGGAGATCCCAGAGCTCGGCACAGGGCAGTCATGGAAGCCTTGGTGGCGAAGCTTTTTGCCGGAATCACTTCGATTAAAGCTGCATATGCCGAGCTGCAAATGGCTCAGAATCCTTACAACGGTGAGGCGATTCATGTGGCGGACCAGGCTGTTGTTGATGAGTTGAAGGCTATATCTGAGTTGAAACGTAAATTCTTCAAGAAAGAACTTGATCTTTCGCCTCAAGTTACTATTATGTTAGCAGAGATTCAAGAACAACAAAGTTTGATGAAGACTTATGGGATCACTATCAAGAAACTGGAGGCTGAAGTTGAGATGAAAGAATTAGAAATGTCTGCACTGGAAAAACAGCTTCAAGAGGCCATCGCGTTTAATAAGACGATTGAAAAGAGATTAAACGCCAGTGGACCTATATCAATTCTCGACAATCTTCAGCTTTCTGCTTTGAATCCGAGCCACTTCGTTCTGTTTCTTCACTATACGTTAAGATCTGTGCGGAGTTTTGTGAAGTTAATGAACAAAGAAATGGAGTCTGCTCGGTGGGATCTTGATGCAGCAGCCAAAGTTATAGAACCTGAAGCAATTTTTACAAAGCCAAGCCATAAATATTTCGCCTTTGAATCCTTCGTTTGCAAAACAATGCTTGAAGGTTTTAGTTTTCCGAATTTTTCGCCAACAACTGAGTCTCAGTCTCTTAACAAAGTCCCTCGTGAACAATACTTGAATGAATTCAAGAAACTCAAATCTGTGAATGTAAAGCATTTTCTTTCTCAAAAACAGAACTCAAGCTCTGGTTTTGCTAAGTTTACTCGCGCCAAGTACCTTCATTTAGTCCACGCAAAAATGGAGTGTTCGCTCTTCGGTAACTTGAACCAGAGAAAGATGATTAATGGTGGAGATTTCCCAGATTCTGTTTTCTTCATATATTTTGGTGAGATGGTGAGACGGGCTTGGCTTTTACATCGCTTGGCATTCTCGTTTGGTCAAGAAGTTAACATTTTTCAGGTCCCAAGAAACTGCAGATTTTCAGAAGTTTATATGGAGAATGTGAGCGATGACTCAATTGTTTCATGTGAAATTCCTGATTCCGGTGTTGATTTCCGTGTGAATTTTACAGTTGTTCCTGGGTTCAAGATTGGGAAAACTGTGATACAGAGTCAGGTTTACTTGTCTCCGGTGACAGTGAATACTCCGGCAAGTCGTTAATTTTATTTTATATTTAGAAAAATACTTTTTTGAAGGTATTTATTTTTATTTTTATTAAAAAAAAGAGTATAATTGTATATTGTATTAGTAGTTCAGATGTGAAAAGAAATGATGAAAAGGCTGATCTTAAACCCGCTTTCTGGGTTTAAGTTTCTATTTTCTTGAAATCTGCAATTCGGTTTGGCCCCATATCCTTATATTTCTACTAGCCAATGATTTCTGTGTCTTCTTGAGTCTGTCTCTATCCTCTCTTCTTACAAGATATATTGCATAATTTAGTTTTGTTGCATTGGCTTTTGATGTGGGTCAATTCGACATCTTAGTGTCCCTACTTCACCGAAAGGATTTTCAGTTGAGGAGATGATGTTTACACGCGTGCATCAGTTCCCTTTATCAGTAGACCAATGCAGGAAAAACGGTTGTCTTGTGGCATGAAAATATAAAATGGTTGTAAAAATGCCAGTCTCTGTCATCTTCGACAAATATTATAATGTCTTCTGTTGCCAAACTCAGCATGTGCAATCGATCATTATACTTGTTTTTTACTTTGTGATTTCTGATGCATTAACGCCACTGTGGCGCAATGGTTTTTACTTTGTTTTCTAAGTTTCCGATGAATTGGAAGAGAAGGGAGATAGCAAGGAATAGTTGAGTTGCAAAACGAAATAAAATGAAATGCATTTAAAGAAATTGAATTGAAAAGATTTCTATTGAATTTACAAGTTTATTAAGCAAAGGAATTATCAAAATAACAGAAAAAATTTTCACCCAGGAAGGAAAAAAAGTGCCCAACAGTTGAAAGAAACTGTTTTTGCTACCACCATAACTCCATTTCCCACCATCAAAGTCTCACTTGGCATGCCTGAACACCAATAAGAAAAAAAAAGTATTGTCACCTACATGATTTACCTAACAACTGCTAAGGATAAGCTTGCTGCCTTTAAATGTATGTGATGAATAATTATTTGAGTAATTGATTCACTTCCAAGTCAATCTCCATAAATGAGTCCGGTATGTCCTTGAATGCTCTACCTGTACAAGGTTGACACGAAAAGATTAATGTTTTCCCAAAATAAAATCCTACTCCCCACATCAGCGAGCCCTCGGTTGTCTATGGCACAAACAATCCAAGCTGCCGATGTTTCTCCTTTGGCCATCAAACCATCAAACAAGACATCATACAATGTCTTTTTCAAGAAGCTACTTCCAAACATAGTATACGATCGCTAACTTCTTTAAGGCCAGTGTGTATCATACTCTCCAGATTGACTTGAGAAGAGTTAAGCCAGAGTTGGTGAACTCACCAAAGAAAAGTTTCATATGGATCTAGGTGACCCATCCGGAGAGGATGCAGGGTCTGAAGCATCTGCAAGTGCGTCAAGCATGTTTACAACCTCTGCTGTATCATCCAGATAGTACTTGGCTTTGCTTGGTTTTTGTTCAACAGTGCACGCAAATACAGACGTATTAGATGAGAGGACACCATTTGTCACCGCATTGCCAATGATCTCAAACATGTCTTCATCAGATCTGTCATCGCCAATACAAAGTACAAAATCAACCTGCCTTCCTTTCTCTGCCATTGATGTGAAGATCTTTTCTGAAACCAGACCTTTACTGACACCCTAAAAGCCACAGTAAAATGTTGGTTAGTACAATGTGCTTTTACAAATTCAAGAAATGTTATCTACTACTTCAAAAGCATCAAAATAGCATGTAGGACAACAATGTAGTACAAGAAATGTTACACCATTTAGTTTTAAGAGCCATCAACTGTCCATAGGCAGATAGCTTACACTACAAGGGCTTCAATATTCCGAGATTGGCATCATGATGTTCAGTAAGTGTACAGTACATAACACGTATCATGAAAACTAAAAATGTTTACCGTTATTTAAACTTAGACGTGTTGCATGCAAAAATAGGCAGGCAGCATTTTCCTGCCCACCTATTCAATAGTTGAAGAAAAAGCAAAATTATCATGGCGATAGGTCAATATGGGTGGCTTCTTTTCTGTTCAATATAATCAAGATTTAAACCTAAGATTTACCCCATCCTATATCATCCCTTAATGACCTAAGAGAACAACTGGACAGCATTATTGCCAAATGAGGAAAACTGATCGACATAATCTCAGTACATATCTTATCGGTCATAATCAGAACTAAATAAAAAAGACACTTAACAAAATAGTTTAGCAGAGTCTTTAACCACTTATGCATGCTCACGATAATAAGACCTGATGCCTGGAACAAACTAAATGTACATAGGATAACTGACAGAAAATCACATGCATATAAGTAGTCTAAAATCTTAAGTTGAGATAAATACCTGTGGCTTTACTTCTACAATGAACTGACCACTTTTTACAGCAACAGGCTCATTTGCTAGTACACTTTCAAGATGGTCCAACATTTCCTTAGCCTGACTAGATCCAAAAACCGGGTCTGCATCCCGATGATGCCAGACCAAGGCACTTTCTTTGGTCTCAATTGAAGAACCATCAGTAGATTCAGTATACAATTTCATAACAGGCTCAGCAATGTGTATCCACCCAAAATCAACACTCTGCCCACAAACTTCCCAGTCCTCATCTGCAGACCACCTGATAGACAGACAATTTAGTGCTAGTGCCAATGGCTAACAAACATTAAAATGCAAAAAGTAGTAAATACATACCTCACGAAGTAACCATGTTCAGCAGCTATTCCGAGTTTTTTGCATGGAGCAAACCATTTGCCTAAACTTTCCCTTCCTCTTCCACTAACAACAAATACAGTGTTTTTGGGATCATCACAAAGAGTATTTATGATTGAGATAACTTCTTGGCTTGGGGCCTTGTTGATAGAGGTTTGGGGCATTATAGTTCCATCATAATCAAACAGTATAGCTCTATTTTTGGACCTTAAAAATGCAGAAACAATTGCATCAATTGACAACTTCCTGAAATTTGGATCAAGTGCCACAACTCTGAAACCAAAGCTCAGACCAATTCCCCAACAACGTCTTCTGAAATGATCTTTACAAGTCCTTTCCATATCTTGGAAGAAGCTTCTTGCCCAGTATGCCACATCATGTGTACTAACATACCTATAATGTTTCTCATGCCTCAACTGCTTCTCAGCATCAGCCATCGAAATTGCCTCATGCATTGCCTCTGCTGTTGCTTCAATGTTCCATGGATTAACCCGAATTGCACCACTGAGTGAAGGTGAGCATCCAATGAACTCTGATACTACTAGCATGCTCTTCTTCGGCGCACTTGATTCAGAAGAGGACTCTGATCCTGAGACTCCAGAGACTCCCTGCCTGCACACAACATACTCATACGGGGTAAGATTCATCCCATCCCTTACAGCGGAGACAACAACACACTCAGCAAGGGTATAATATGCAACTCTTTCACTCAGAGATACCGGCCTATCAATGAACACAATTGGTTCATAACCAGGATGGCCATATGTATCATTGATTCTCTTGCAGGTTGAATATATCTCAGCCTGAATTTCCTCAAGATCTTTCCCTCTTCCCCTAGCAGGATTTGTAATCTGTACCAATACTGCCCTCCCCTTCCACTTTGGGTGCTGCTTCAGCATATGTTCCATTGCTAATAGCTTCAAGTCAACGCCTTTAAATATGTCCATATCATCGACACCAAGCAACACAGTCTTTCCTTCAAACTGCTGTTTTAGCTCCTCTACTCTCCACTCCTTATCTGCAAGTCTCAGAACAGATTCAATCTGCCCCATGTGAATCCCAACAGGCATGATTTTTATCCCAACAGTCCTTCCATAATACTCCAACCCAATATACCCTCTCTTAGACTGATATTCCAAACCCAACATGCGGCTACAACAAGAAAGAAAATGCCGAGCATAATCAAAAGTATGAAAACCAATAAGGTCAGAATTCAAAAGTGCCTTAAGAATCTCTTCCCTCACAGGTAAAGTCCTATATATCTCTGAGGAAGGAAATGGACTGTGAAGGAAAAACCCCATTCTCAATCTATTAAACCTTCTTCTCAAGAATGTAGGAAGCACCATCAAATGATAATCATGAATCCAAACATAATCATCTTCTGGGTTTATAACCTCAATCACCCGTTGAGAGAAAATCTTATTTGCTGACACATATGCCTCCCACAAAGACCGGTCAAACCTTCCCCCATGAGTAGCTGAAAACGGAAGCATATAATGAAAAAGTGGCCACAAATGTTGCTTACAAAATCCATGATAAAACTTTGCTAGAATGTCTGATGGCAAAAATGCTGGCACACACTTAAACCTATCCAACAAAAGCTGTGACACATCGTCCTGTTCACTCAAATCAACATCAAATCTCAATGATCCCACATACAGAACTTCCATGTCTTCAGGCAAACCATCTTTTAACTGTAATAACAAAGAATCCTCATCCCAACTAAAACTCCACCCTTTATTATCCGGTCTACGCTTAGCTTTTACAGGCAACTGATTCGCCACAATTATAACACGATCTTGAACAACCGAGGATGGTACATCCGAGCTCACACTATTAGCCTGGTCATCATCAAGCTCAGAAATGACACCAGGAACGGTCATTACTCTTGGTAATCTTTTCCTCTCACGAGTTTGGCTCATAACAGGAAAATTACCAGAAGCTAGATCTAAAAGATTGGTATACGATCTTGACATCATTTTTAACCACTTCTTGTTATTAACCTCAACTCAAACAACACACCAAAAGATCTCCAAATTCTAAACCAGACCCGAGATTGGTTCCTTCGTGAAATGAATATAATTTCGCAAGATCTGTAAAGAGTTTAAAAAAAAAAATCACATCATTAATCACCCACCAATCAAGAATCACACAGAAACATTATTTTACATTAAATTGAAACATCATCAATCATATATACCACTTAAAAAAAAATTCATGATTGCAATAAAATACATACTCTTTATCAAAAACTCTAATCAATATACAATTAACAAACCTTAAATCAACATAAATAAAGAAAAGAAAAAAAAAACTGACCTTGACCCAGCTTTGAAGAACAAAATTGAATCTTTATCCGGTACAAGATTGGATCAAAAATCAAAACAAAAACACCAAAGAAAAACAAAAAACCTAATATATTTCTCAGCAGGAAGAAAAATAAATCTAGGGTTTGGTTCTGGGTTGGCTTGGTCTTTCTCTATATCTCAAGAGTCACATTTACAATCTCTCTCTCTCTGATTTTCTCTCTCTCTCTACATACAATACAAATGGGTTCTTCCCTTTGCAAAATTTTTTTTATGTTTTTCGGATAATAAAAAAAAACGAATTTAGAATAAATTTTTTTTTTTTTAAATAAAGAAGAGGATAAGGTCGGCCAGTAGACTATCCGGTAATGCCAGCTGGCAATGCCGAGTTTCTACCTCACGCGCTCTTTCTCCCTCTAACCTAGGCAGCTGCCGACGTGTCAACCATTTAACTTCGCCATGTTTTCTTACTACTTGCCACCTGGTCCCACCAAGTCATGCCGAATAATCCATCACGTGTTTCATGTATCACTGCAGATCTTTTGACTCCAACCACTGAGATCGAACCACGTAATCAGATTTGTTACTCACTTACACGTGTCGGTGAGTGGTCGAAAGAGACTTGCGGCAGTTCGTGGTCCAAGGTGTACCTGAATGAAAAGAGTGGGGACAGCGAAAGCGTTTGTCTGTACATGCTGTTGCCACGTGGTGTAAAAAGTTTGCGGATAAGATGGAATAAGGGATGACTTGTCAAATTGATGACGTCATGTATGACATACATAGATGACGTGGCGGAACGTGGTTGGGTACTGTTAAATGGTTACAGTTTTTGGATATAGTTTGGTCCTGGTTGGTGTCTTGTGTATAAATAAAAGAAAAGAATACTCCTGGTTGGGGTGTAACTGAGTTGGGATACTCCTGATTGAGGTGACTTTCTTCTTAAATTAAGTGAGAATGTCCTTTTTGTCCTTTCAACCTTTCATTATTATTACCACATAAAAATTAAATAAAAAAAGATGATTTTTTCCCGATCTAATCATCTAATTAGTAATTACAAGTAAAATTCACAATCTAATAAAATAGGTGGAAACATTCAAATTTCGTGCCCCGTGCCGTGTTAAGCTCTATGATAATTTATATCATATCGTATTATATCAATCTATAAAATTTAAAGACTCATAACAAAACCCACACCATGTCATGGGTCATGCTCCGTGTTGTGTCATATTTTATAAAATAGTCGTTACCCCTACACAAAATATAAGTACTTTTAAAATTAACTTAATATATATTTTTTTTTAAATTCATATCGTGTCGTGTCATGTCAGTCCGTGAATTTAATTATAAAATCCAGACATCTTACAAATTCTAATAAGTCGTGTTGGGTTTTTTTTTTTTTTTATCTTGTCAAATTTTGTGTCAGATTGTACCAGGTTATGGCATGGCCCACTGCCACCTGTAGTGTCCAATGTCATTAGGTCAAAACATTGGGAAGAGGTGAAGAAATTAAAATTGAGTGGTAAAATATTGTGAGAGATTAAGGTTTCAATGTGACAACCACTACTCAGGATCCAAGACTCTTATTTCTAATTATAAAAGATAAACGATGACCAAAATTGGTCAAAGAGTGACATGTACATTAACTGGTGGTGTTTACCTAATGGGATGAGAAAGAGATGTGGGTTTATATTTTATAACTAAAGTAGAAATATGATGGTAGAATTCCACATTTGGTAATCACATTCCCTTGTCTCTATCCCACTTAATGAACAGATTGTGTGGATGAGATTTGAATAATCTTCGTTTTATATGGATTTGGTTAAGAAGAAACAAGGGTTTTGCGTATGCAACTGTAAGTCCTCCAGATTTCGAAGAAGCAGAAGTGTTTGTGTATTCCAGCTAATATACGAGTGCTTGTTGAAGGTGGAGTGGAGTCCACCTCAAAAGCTTGCGGTTTATCCTGTCTTTTCTGTTTCCCTCTCTCTCGTCTTCCTGGAACTTGCCTATTTTTTTTTTTTTTCTTTTTTTTTTATGCTTTGTTCATTTTTAGTAAGTAGCCATATCTTCTTCCCTTCCTCACTTCTTGTAATTTTTGTTTGTTGGTAGGATAATAAGCTCTTTTTACCTAAACTATGCCTTCCTCTAAGGATTCCGATTTCTTAACTAGGAGGTAGATATGTACTTTATTTTGGAAAAATGATTATGAAAATGGCACTATCCTGGTTGTGGAATCGTCCTTTTCAATGAATTTGGTCCCTGCCAATCTGGGATATTTTATTCTGCCAATCTTTAGTTTTAAAAAGAATGGAATCAAAACAAACACATTTCAAGGATTACAAATTTATGATATTTACGTGTAACCAAAAGGTTGAGGAGGACACGTTTGATGTTCCCCCACTCTTTTATGGCCGTCCAAGACAGCATATAATGGAGCCTGCATGCCATCTCCGATTCATTCTAATCTTATTATATAATAATATTTCATTCTTTCATTAAACATAAATGCTCCATTTGCCCATCATTGGTTGGCATATTCTAGATCTTCAATTTTATGCAATCTGAGAGAGAGAATGTGATAAGGTTCTTGCTTATCATTCATTCTTTCTGTATAGTACTGGATATGTTAAAGTGATTGTAACTGGGCATATGTAAATTTGTTGTATTCTGATTTGGTATCTTCTTTCTTAATAATATATATGGAAGATTCGGGGCTCTTTAATTTTTATCCTTTTTTGATTCTTAGACAATGGAGTATCCAATGAGCCAAGAAACTCATCCGCGAAGATTACAAGGAAAAACAGCTATGATTGTCAGTTAATCAAACAATAGAACATGCAGTACAAAAGACAATAAAATTTAATCAATGTGCTTGCCTTGGGGGTATATCCAATGTAAATGATATTGCAACAAATTTTAATGCCCTACTGTTCTTGGACATAATAATTTTGCTGATTGAGAGAGACTCCATCTGACACAATAATGTCTTCAAAGAATGAGAAAATTAATGTTGAATTTGCTTCCGGGGTTGTTGGAAAGTGGAAGGAGACTTATCATTGGGTGCCAATACTTGGAGCTTTTGCTGCTGTTGTTTTGGCATTTTCAGCTGGTGCCAACAATCTACCAGCTCCGGTCTGTTTGTTTCTTTTTCATTTCATATATGCAGCATAATCCAACATGTTAAATGATAATTAAGGAAAAAGAAAATCAACTGCAGACATTACATTATTTTACAGAACTATGATGTGCAATTTCTGTGGCATTTGATGATGTTTTATTGTGGAATGGCAGTTCTCAACGCCGGTAGGGTCAGAAGCGTTGACCCTTTTAAAGGCTTCAATAGTAGCTTGCTTAATCTACGTTCCTGGAGCAGCCTTCGCGAGCAACAGCAGTGTTAATGCTTTATTTTCTGATGTAGGGTCAGGGAAAATGATGTGCGCTTTTACTTTAATTACTTTACTTTTATCTATTTGATATGTTTTGAAGAATATTAACAAGATGGCACATTTGATCAAGCACTGAAAAACCACTGCTAAAAACTAAACTTCAAGGTAAAATAGCTAATAATTTTTTTTTGTGCTAGCAGTTTCTCAAAGAAAAGCAACCAAGTGAAGGTTTCTTGATGTGGAGTATGGTAGTTGTTCTCATCACTGCAAGTACTTAACAGCCCTCTGTCCTTAATTGCATATGTTGCTTATAATTATATTACAGACATTAATTTAATTGACTATACTTTGGAACAGCAATCTGGCTGGCAGTGGCAACATATATGGAGTTACCAGTGTCGCCTCAACTAGCGACACAGGGTGCTTTGTTAGGAACCATTCTAGTTACCGAAGATTTCGATTACATTCCCATGTGGAACAAGGTAAAGATATAAAATTAAAGAACAAATTGACTAAGAATTTCTCAAGACTGAGTACCTTCAAGATTTATATATGATTTCTAATTCTCAAGCAATGGTCTAATTAATGCAGAATGAAAATCACAATTTTAATGGTGGAGGACTCCTCTGGATATTCCTTGAGTGGACAGTAGCTCCATTACTAGCCTGCATATGTGCAGGCTTTCTCTTCGCTCTCCTGAAGGCGTCTCTACTTCGCCATGAAAATGCAACGAAGAGGATTCTCATTTTCCTCCCCATTGACTATGGAATATCTGCTGGATTGCTATGCCTTTTCCTTATGTATCAGGTTGCTTACATTTAGCTTTATAATGTGGAATATGCATACAAATAATTGAAAAAGAAAAAAAAATCATGCATCCAATTTATTTCTTGATTGAAATGATATATCTTCTACTGAAACTTGGATGGCAGGTCATAGCAAACATAGTTTCTGTTTCCAAATGGGCTATCATATCTGCTGTGGCACTGGCCACACTGATTGATGCACTTTTATCTTTGGTAAATTCTCTAATAATATCTCTGATCTTACATTTATAAATCATGTTACAAACTCTTAACATTAATTTCTCATCGTTTAGTTCTATCTTTTCCTTCTTGTTTAATACTTGAATCTGGTTTTACTCTAGGTTGTGGTGGTTCCTTTGGCTATTAAAAAACTTGATGGAACAAGAAAATATAAGACAACAAAGGAAAACATAGCTGAAAAGCAACAATGTGTAGAAAGTCAGGATCAGATTCAGACCAATGATACAAAAGGGGAAGATGATATTGAGGAAGTATTGAAAGAGTTTAGGGAGATGAGAGTACTTGAGACAGTCTATGAAGAGGAAGAGCGAAGCTGGGCCTCACCAGATGCAATCCAAACAATCAAAGATCCTGAGCAGGCTCACTCTATATCCCAGATTAATTTGACAATGACTGAACAATGCACATCATTTAAACAACTGCTTGAGTTTACTCCAAACCAATTGGTTCAAACCAAGAACTTTCAGAAGATTGAGAAAACAGGCCTATTTGAAACTGCCTCCAAGTTCATCAGAAAGTTCACAAAATCCACTGTGTCTCCAGTAAGTAATCTCTGAGTCTTATAAGCAATAAGGAAAATGAACGGATGTGTTAAAAATTATGGTTAAAAAAAAGTTGGTTCTGTGATGAAGCAGGTTATTGAGTATGACAGACACACCCTCATTCGGGCTGCTTTAGCAGAAAAATATGATGAGATAGAGGAATTCTTCAGCTTTCCACAGCTTCTAGCTTCATGTATATTCGCGTAAGTTTACTCTTGTAATACTTATTAATGGAAACAATACAATCACTATGTTTGTTTACATCTGCAATTCATTCATATGCAGTCTCATTCAATCTGCTAGTGAGATAGCTGCTGTTTTAAGTCCATATGGAACCATTGTTGATGTTTTCAAACACAGAGAAAAATATTCCGGAAATGGCGAAGATGTGGTGAGTTATTTTGCTTTCAACTTTCTACTCTAACCACACAACTTGTAATATTTACATTGATATAAATTAACATGAATAAGAAACTTTCAGAAGTCAGTACATGTGAGCTGGTGGTTTAGAGGTGTTGGAGGATTTGCAGCTGCAATGGGATTCTTCCTGTGTGGATGGAGGCTAACTCAATGTCTTGGTGGGAAGCTCACATTCATGAGCAATTCTAGAGGACTGGCCTCACAATTATCAACTGTTGCAGCAATCATCATAGTAACTCAAATAAATCTTCCTGTTTCAAGTGTTCATGCTTTTGTTGGATCACTCGTAGGAGTTGGGATAGCTGATGATTTTCAGGTATGATTTCTTACATCTTAAGCTAAATTTATGTTTTCTTGCCTTACCAATTAGGACATTTATGATGGTTTTGCCGTTTGCAGAATGTGAACTGGAAGCTCTTAGTGAAATTCATATGTGGATGGGTGATGACCATAATATTCTGTTGTGTGGCTGCTTATGTTATCTTCTCTGCCTCCATTCACACACCGGCATATGCAGTGCCCTGATTTTCTCTGTGGCATCATTACATCAAACATACATACGGTTCAATTTATGACAATGACATCTTACTGATTTGATAACGTTATGAAACTACTGTCAATGATTTACAGTATCATCAGTGGGATAACATTATCATATCAATAATTAATAAATCTCTTTGAATTGTATAATACTTTCATCTTTTTTAGTCAAAATATATGGAGGGGATGGAAAATGTGATTGAATGTATTATTCAATGGCGGCAATGGGTGAAGTGGTGGATGGTACTGAATCTTAATCAAGAAATAGGTCTGGTCAACTAAGCATTTGCTTAGAAATAGGAACAATCAACTTCCTTTTCCTTCACGTGATCAACAATGGCAGACCGTCTTGACTGACAGTGAAAGCATGGCCTAACCAATTCGCCCATACTCCATCGAGGAAACTGCTCAATCACTCCACACCAAACTTTGTTCAATGCCTCTACTCAACCACATCGACCAATTCATTAAATTACTGTTTGAGATGTGTAGCTCTATGATACATGCAATTTATCTGTAACTCTTATCTGATTTTTAACTATTTATCTTGATATTAAAAAAATAAGAGTTTGATTTCTTTGTTTGTTTAAATACATGATTATCACTTAACATAATTAACTCTTTTTTTTTTAAGAAATAAAAATAAAAAAAAACCCTCAACTACCTTCTTAACTACTAAAAATTTAGGGGTGGACAGGTTTGGCCGTCCGGGCAGCCGGCCCAATCCCTTGGAACTGGAACCGGAACTAGACTCGGACCGGTGGTTACTAGGATTTAGGAACCGGAAGTGGACTTGGTTGGTTTCGGTTTCTAAATGCCTAAAACCAAAAGCTGAACCACAAGTTCCAGTTTCGGGTTCGGGTACTCGACACTATTCATGCATGTTTTTTTTTTTTGAACGGGGGTATCCGGGCTAGCTTGCGGGCACCTCGACTAATCCCGTGAGCCCTGAAGTTAACTATCGGGTCAATGTCCAGTTGCCAATCCTATTTGCAACCCAAGTGGATCGAACTAAGGACCTCTTGAGTAATACACACAAGAGTCCTGGTTCACGCAAATTTGCAATACACCCATCGCAAAAATGACAAATATGCCCTATAAAAATTACAAATACTCCTCCAACTGTTTACAAAAATTAGAAATACATCCTAGGTACCCATCAGTTCCACT